>JBBPTG010000057.1:0-154878 GCA_038093975.1 Chalciporus piperatus
GAGAGGCGATTCTGCGCGAACGTGACGGAATGCTTTGAGGCTGAACGACGAGTCTTGGGCGGAGGTGTTGGCTAAAGCAGTGGACGATGCTGTCGAGTTAGGATGTGGAGGTTTCGATTTGGTGCGTTCTCTGGTCCACGAGAATAAACCTGCAGCTCTTTTGTTGGAGGGAACGGGGTGATATGGAGGAGTTGAGTGTGTTTCGCTTCGGACGTCGAAGGAAGATGATCTACTAGGGGTATCTAAATGATGATTCGATGATTCATTAGGAAGGGAATGAGTGGATTGGGCTGATTCATTGTACACGCCAAAGACGGACGCCCTAGGGGGCGGGGGAGGAAGACCGTGACCAGAATCGGAGGTCACGCTGGATGTGTGCGGAGGAGAAGGGCCATCGTTGAGTGACACAACGGATTGGGGCGCATGTTTGGGATCTGCCTGAGGGACCGGTTTCCGGCGGAAGGGAAGTTTGAGCTTGCTGGAGGAGGCGGCAGCCGGAAGGTTGTAGATGGCTGGCGTAGGTGGCAAGGACTTGTCAGGGAAGACATAGTCAGCGTCAGTAGAATCCCTTGTGCTGGCAAACGAAGCTACCGATCCTGTCGCGGTAGATTGTACAACGTGTCTGGGAGAAGAGTTCTGCCTGTCGCGTTTGTTGAAGAGACCTCCGAGGAGAGGCATGAAGAATGAACTTCAATGAATGGAGGTGGAGACAGCGAGCTCGTTACCGACTAGCAATGTCCCAGCAGAGAACAAGGCAGCGACTCTCGCGACGACGACCAGAAGTGAGAAGAGACCACTTAAACTATGCCTCCTCATGTCAAAAATTATTACTTTTAATTCGGATAACCCCTTATCTGGAAACATCTGCTCCCTTAACAGAACGTTTCCTCCATCAACATTCTATCAAATAATTGGCCCTTGCTGATCCACGATGCTCCCTACACTTGGCTTGCATTCATCCATGATGGACACAAGGTTTCATCCAGGCACTCTCAGAAGTTCCGCAACTCTACACGTTGCACGGTCGAATGTGTATCTCGAGCATCTTGAGCGCTACATGTTCTCATGATCCACTTCTACACGGGAACCGTTGGCATCTTTGGTGAATCTAGAAAGCATCCCAGCGCTCCGTTGACAAACGATCAAACATCTTCATTCCATCAAGTTCAATTCCGCTACGAAGGAATCTCGATTTGGCATATGGCATCATGAGGGCACCTTGTGATAGACAATAACAACCTATACGCAGTCGAGACACGGTGCGTAATTCTTTTTTTGATCAGCTCTGCTCTTCTCATTCCCAGGAGCCGTGCTTCAAAGATTCATCCTGGACAACTTTGATCCGCTGCCCGTTCCTCAGGGGTTGATTTTAGTCACGTGCCACAGCGACGCGTTCTCCAAGAGTCTTTCTCCAAATGCATTCTCAGTTGTACACGACTAGTGTTACACAAAATTCAAGGTAAAAGTGCCTCTAACGCACGTGTAATTCTATCCTAGCATTGTTATGCATTACGCGGCTTTAATTTGTTCGCTCCCGACGGCCTTTCCTCCAGTCCAACCAGCAACGTGTGAACCCATCAATTTCTGACGATGCAAGGTCGTGGTTAGGGTCGTAGCACGCGAGGAATTGGAAAGATTCACTGACATGGAGATTCCCCGCTCCAACTCCCTCTGCGGATCCAACTTTCTTCCCATCTTTAAAGACCATGAAGGTGGGCACCTATGTATCATGACGCATGTTTCAGTCAATTAAATCGCACAAGCTTTCATTTACTCACAACTCGTACATCGGCCTCTATGACGACATCGTCGGCGTCATCGATGTTGACCCTGTATAGATCGACCCCAAGACGTTTGAACGTCTCCGAAAAGTCTAAGAACTGCTGGTTCGAAGACTGGGAGTAGCCACTCCAGTTTGCATGAAAGTCGATCACGACGACGCGTCCGCCGTTGATCTAGCACAAGGATTCGTTAGTGTGAGGGCTGAGCAGAACATCGACCAAGTTTTGGGGAAAGCGGTATTTCCTTGGGGCGAGATCCACGCACTATTTTTGTAAATTCTTGGGAGTTGGTGATAGTGTTCGAAGCCATCGCAAGTGCGTTCTCCAGGTGTCGGTAAGGCAAGAAGGTTTAGGAAAATGGAGGATTGGAACAAGATAGGAACACCAGAGGTTCGCCTTCGGGGAAAACAAGGGAACAGCGTGGGGCTTGGCGTACGTACGCGCAGTGTAATTGTCGGACAGGTATCGGCCTCGTAAGCTGATAAACCGATAAGCTACTAGTAGTCTAGTTGGTTCCTCTAAAGTGATGTAATGGCGCTGCGGTGGGAAATTCCAAGGTCATTACCGCGAAGAACGATGGCCAATGCGCCTATAAAACTGAAGGCTCTGCGCCTTGGGGAAGAATGGGCACCCTAGCCCCAGGAGTACTATTGCCAGTGGGGTTTGCTTCAGCGGTTGCGGCGACGCTAATTACCAATGGCGTAAGACCTTGCCGCCGTATGTACCTCGCTCGAGATATTCTACACAACGTCCAAGAGAAGTTGTACTGGGCACAAGGCAAGTCGATAGATGTGACGCTGTTTAGATTGCAGCCAAACTTAGCTTTGTTGCAATCATGATGATGGTGACGCCAAGAGCGGAGTCTAAAAATGTTAGTTTCTTTGAAATACCCCCGCGGCGTTGCTTCGGTTCCGGATCGTACGATATTCCCAGACTCTTGCTGTTATCACAATGATTCACAATGTACGTGTGTGAGTATTTGCGTAGCATATTTACCTGACGGTCCTCGCAAATTAATTGTGAGCTTATACACCATCGAGATGAGCTAGCAGGTGAAAGGAATGATTTTTACATCGCAGTGTCTGTCAAGCGTCTTCGGCTTGGCTTTGATAGCCGAGTAAACTTTCCTTTTCTGGGGATGTAAACCTCATACGACCGCAGTATAGCTCTGTGCGGTGCTCCTTTGGATGGGACTCGTTCGCCACTACTGTACTTCCAGTAATTTCGACACATCCAACGAGGTCGACACCCAATTGCAAGGCCGCGCTCGTAAAGTTCGAGTCTTGAACAAGAGGTATCACCGTACCCAGCAAATCCTCGAACCGCTTACCTCTTCAAGCCAATGGCGCCGAATTTCTTTTCGAAGCTCGTCAAGACCGCCCCTGCACCGAACGCAACGGGCGGAGGTACCAATTATCTGAGCGATGACCAAGGTCAAACCTCCCCACGCTCCTCGATAGTTGGCCGCCCACATTCCAAGTCTATATCCCATCCACCCGCATTTCATCTCTCCCCGCATATGAACGCAGAAGCCTCCGAATCTTCAACTTCCGTAGGAAGCGTCACAATTGGAGTCATCCCACCTTCTCCCCGTACAACAGATCCAGACCTCTACGCATACGCCACACCTCAATCGGGCATCGAACAAGTACATCAAGCGTCACTACAACACCGGCGCATCCGTTCGCAGGACCGTTATATTCCTGACAGGCACGAAATGTCCCTTGCTGCGCGCTCAGCCGGTGAAGTAGTGGAAGACGCACAGCTTACTCCCACACCTTCGCGGCCTTCTCAACCTCCAGAATGGCCCTCTACCCTCTCCGCAGGGTCTCCAGATGGGTCTCCACGTCATCTATCCCCTGCCTCATCGACGGGTAACCTCAAGGGTTTCGTTGACAGGCAGGGTCCGAGTCGGACTCATATTCTAAGCACTCCAGAGAAGCCTGTAGCACATAAGTTGTCCAAGCGTTCATTACGCAGCGCAACACAGCCTTCGCCGCCCCTAAAAGTCGATCAAGCGAACAAGGCGGACACGCGCAGCGGTGGTCGCCACGAGGACGGGTCCTCTGTGTCAAATACACTCGTCGAGTCTCCCACATCACTCACAGCTCAGAAAACCCAGTCACAGGAGCTTCTTGCGACACTCAGCGACTCGGACGCTAAATCTATTCGTTCTGCGACAAGTTCAGGTTCCAAGAAGCGTAAGGATACCGGGTGTAGAGTTTATACGCCCTCTCGGAAGAAGTCCCTCCCCGAATCCATGAATAGCCCTCTGCAGGCACCACCTGTACCACCTGTACCTACTTCGTTTTCACCTTCCGGGTCCAAGTCCACGCTCTCTGTAAACGGTACAAGCGGTACCCCACATGCCCACCCTTCCACCCAATATTCTTCTCCAACAGCTTTCGACCGCAGAACTCGCTCCCCCAATGTGTCGACGAGCCGGAGCAATTTCTCAGACGGCGATACCTACAGTTCAAGTGATGAAGACCTCGGCTCCGATGATGAGTTGGACTTGAACGAGCAAGACATCCCAGTCACTGGGTTTGCCGTCGCCAGCAATAAGCGAAACGCAGACTTCCACGAACTCTTCCCTAACATCCCCGAGGGTGACTATCTTATTGAAGGTGAGGAGATATTTCTGTTGCATTGCACTCGGCTGAGAACGACGGCACAGACTACGGCTGCGCATTGCAACGTGAGATCCTAATTCAAGGCAGGTTATACATTTCAGAAAACCATATTTGCTTCCATGCCAATATTTTTGGTTGGATCACCGACGTACGTTCGGATTCCCCTCGAGCTTCACGAATAACTGACCGCTCTGCGATAGCTTTCTATTCCTATATATGAAATCACCGGGCTCGAGAAAAGGATGACTGCGTTTGTCATTCCGAACGCGATACAAATCACGACCCGGCAAGCTAAATATACATTTGCATCCTTTCTTTCACGGGACACGACATATGACGTCATCGCGAATGTCTGGCGTCTTGCACGCCCCGAGGATAGTCTCGAACTACCAGACAGTCAGACTCCATCCACACAGGACAGGAGCTCTGCTCTCAGTTTCTCAGATGGCTCCGCGAAGGAGCGTGCACCTGGGGGACCGAACAAAGTGACCTCTTGCGCGTGTTCGAAGAGTGGTGAACATCTGAGTGAGATGGCACTCGAGACGGTTCTGCCTGGGACTCCAGACAAGATATACAACCTCATGTTCGCGAGCGGATTCATCAAAGACTTTATGAAGGTGGACCAGAAGCTCATGGGTGAGTGCGCAGGCACTCTTTCTTATCTTGTTTCTGAATTTCATCCTCCAGACGTCCAAATATCTGATTGGGCGCCTATCAGTCCGGGATCGAAGCTTCTTCAGCGCAACATGTCATATATCAAGCCTCTCAACAACAGCGTTGGTCCAAAACAGACAAAGTGCGAGATTCACGACGAAACGGTCTATTGCGATTTCGATGATTATGCGGTGATGCTCACGTCCACGAGGACGCCAGACGTACCGAGCGGTGGTGTGTTCGTGGTCAAGACCCGAACATGTATCATGTGGGCGAGTTCGATATCGACGAGAGTAATCGTCACGACGCAAGTAGAATGGACGGGGAGGAGTTTCATTAAAGGTGATTCACGAGTTCTCCGGTGTCGTTGATCCGTTCCTGAACGTTCCTGACCCTCAGGTCTCATCGAGAAGTCCGCTGTGGATGGACAGAGGGTGTATCACTCTGCCCTGGACAATGCGATGCGGACGTACATCCAGGAACACCAGACCGAATTCATTCCGGCGGGAATCGATCCGACAGCTGTCGCTCCCATCACACCGATCACCCCTATTGCGGACGCCAAAGGTATCGAGAAGGCTATCACGGACGAAGAAGCACGCAAAGCCCGGGAGCGCGATCGGAACCGGCGCGGGTTACAATGGGCATACGAGACCTTTGAAGGGGCTTACAATGTCGGGAAACGATCCGCGCACGATGCGCTCGAGCTCGTCAAAGAAGCATGGGATCAATCTTCGTCGACGACGATTTTATGGTTCGTCATCGTGTTGCTCGTGCTGAGTAATCTGTGGACGTTCGTTCTCGTTGGGAATCGCGAGGAGGTTGGGAGGCGCAGGGAGGCGAAGAGGGCGGAGGAAAAAGAAAGGTGGCTTCAGGGTGTTGTTGCGGGAATATGGGAGGAGTTGGCTGTCGAACGGTCGAGGAGCGGGTTCGCGGTGCCGTCTGGGCCTGTGGGGGATGTACATGTGGAGGTGGCTAATATTGGGCGGGCGTTGGATGCGGTGGAGCAGAGGGTGAAGGCGATCAGGGAGGGTTTGGAGGGTTTGAGTTGAGGATATCACACGTTCGTTTCTTTTCTTTTTTTTTTCGTGCTTTCTTTCTTCGTTCTTGAGTATTGAGGCCTTATTGAGGGTTTTCTCTCGTATTTATTGGCTCAGGTTGACATGATCACTGCGAAGACACGGGTTGAATGGTCAAGGTTGTTGGACACCAGACGACAACGGTTTCTCATCCAAGACTCCGGTTGTCTACTATCTTTTCTCCTGTCCTTGATGGGCTCAAGTTTGCACTTGTGTGTCTCAAAGTCCTTCAAATCCAGATGGATTTCCTGGGAGTATACAATGAATGATGTGATGCATCTCACTGGTCTATGAAAGGCGACCTTCCCATCATGATATCGGCGGAGAGTTACGTCTGGTGTTGTGATCGCACAACAATCTACTCGAACAGCAGCGACCAAATATCGACCACCTCGATCATCTATCCCCCGAAAGGTCTTAGATTCCCCAATTCCGCGTACAAAGTCTCCTTGCCCTCTGGGCTCAGCGCCTTGTACGGAGTCATCTCAGTCGCACCATCAAATACCCTAGTAAGTTAAAATCACCTCGACTCGGATGTGCCAGTGAGAAGCATCACACCTCCGAACTTTCGCGAAGCCTTCAATAACATTTTCGACATCCGAGTCCGTAGGGTCTGCTTTGACTGCACCAGCGAGATATTTCCTCATGCACATGCCCGAGTCAGGTACACAGACCTTTCCTGCATCAGCAACGTTGGATTCCCTCGCGAGACCGTATCCCGGTCAGAGCACCAGCGCACCTCAGGTTGCGGGATTTCTGCGCGTGAGCAACTAGGATAAGACTTTCTCGTACTTACAGACTGTGGATGCATACTGTGATTATCGTGTGCGTAGATTTGATGGGTCATATCGTACCTAATAGGGGTCTATTTGCACTAGCCTGAAACCAAGAACGTCCGAATTTACATCGAACCTGCGAGGGACGTCGACTGCTCCCAGGCTCTACCAAGGAGTAGTAAACCAAGACTAACGACTTCGATCCACTACCTAGAGCGCTTTTGACCTACAAGAACGTCACTTGTCCCTTTTGAAAGTTGTTTGCATTCCCAAAACGGCGGAATGTAGGACAACAAACTTGGTACTCCTTGGTTTACAACCACCGCTCACATCGTCCCACCGTTTCAGAGAACCAGTGGATCGGATATCATGGCGCGCATTCCAAGATGGTATGACGCCCTTGACAAAGTCTTAAAAAAAGCAGGGGGAACTGGAGGTCTGTAATACACTATTTGATTATTGCTACACGACAGCCCGACGCCCGCTCAGTCATGCAGTTCGCAACCCTCGAAGCGCCGAACCTGCCCCGCGTCCGATCGCTCATCCATCGTGAATTCGTCACTGCGACCACTCTCCCGACGCTTCCGCTGATCCTAGTCACGACCGACATTCGCACCCCAAAGGTCTCTCACATGAACAATCAAGAGTGCGTCGAGGCGGTTTATTGGATGGAGAGCACTCAGGAGCAGTACCGCATCATCGGACGGGCGTCGGTCGTTCCAAAGTTGATGTATCAGGATCCATACCCAAAGCCTCACGGGATCGTCTTTGATCGACTGGAACAAGATGAGTTCGATTGGGAGAAGAAGAGGGTCGAGGTGTTCGATGGTATGAGTGCATACATGAAGGCGACGTGGTGCCGGCCTGTCCCAGGTACGCCGCTCAAAGGTGGGGAGGAAGAGATGAAGAAATGGCCGGAGAAGCTTCCGAAGCTTGGTGAGGCGAAGAACGAGGAGGAAAAGAAGAACCTGGAGATCGCACTGTCGAATTTCGCGTTGTTACTCATCGAACCGCTCGAGGTGGACTTTGTAGAACTTGGGATTCAGCCCAACAGGAGGACAAACTTCAAGAGGGAGGGGGCCGATTCGGATCGGTCTGTTGAATTCAAGGAGACCTTGCTTGTACCTTGATGCATCGGGGGTGACTTTCACAGGATAGAGCAAGCCAGTCGGCTATTCCGGAGAGAACGGTAGGATGGATCATGATTGTAATCGGAGTCTTGGCATGTAACAACAGGATAGAGCTTAGATCACAGGTTTACCGTTCACAAATTGGGTGCTAACAAGGAAGACTCAATCGTTCACTGTTCGAGGTAGATTTCCCCCTTGACAAGCAAAAGGAAGCATAGTTGAAACTCGATGGATGTCCAGATTTGCAGATCTTTGGATAGCGCGGGTGAACGTTTGAATAACTGTCACTGACTCCCGGGACTTCCCATTTGACCGTTGGCTCCGTTCGATATCGATGTAGGTCCATTAAAATCGAGCGCACCACGAGGTAAAAAATTGAAGTCGACGAAACGCGAACTTGACATACGTACTGGTTTAACCAGGTTTACTAAGGGCCTGTTTGAGATGCGGCAGTCTTACAGCTAAGTATTGCTAACTCTCAAACAGGCCCTAAGTTGTAAAATCGCGAATCTGGGTATACTTGCTAAGCGTTTAAGCAGGGGACCTGTCGTACCTGTGCCTGATTCAGAATTCAAGATTCCCCGAGCTGCGGAACGGGCACGGGTAAAACATCCGTCGGACTGTGTGCGGTGATACGAGTTGGAGAACAGCGGAATGTCTACTTACAGAGGAATGCTCGCATCCTGTGTGCATGTTTAGTTTAATCTCACCATGTCGGAGGAGGAAGCCATCGCTCTCCGCAGACTTCTTCTGCCAAGCATATTACACGCAAGGCAAGAAACACGCACTGGACAGGCAAGATGGCTTGCGTGGTTGGGTGCCGCATTAATTACGGGCATGTCGGCCTAAGAAAAGTCCCAGCCTCCGCTTCACACGGTGCCTTGATTGAGAAACAGATATCACGACAAGTCGACGACGAAATCTATGCATTGGTGTCATGAGGTAGAAGTGAGATAGGCGGATCGAGAAAGGTTTGGTGCTTCAGCCCAAGCCATATAAACCGAAGAATGGAGGGATCGTACTTGGTTATAGTTGGTCCCATTCAGTGCTTCCGTCGGCATGTAAAATAACCCCTTTCCGATAAAAATATCCAATCTCACGTCCGCCGCACAGCGCTGGCAGTCGCTATAGATATATCAACGATCCAGATGGAAAAGCCTCATTCTCCGTGTTGAACGACAGACTAACTTCCCTTTCCGTGTGCTATATAACCCTCTCATGAGGTTCAGGGCATAACTTCATCATCGAGAGCAAGTTAACTAGCAACATGGATCCGGGCCTGTTCTTCAGGCAGTTTGTGGCGCTTTTCTGGAAGAACTGGATCATTCTATCCAAGCACAAGCTCGTGCGCTTCCACACACTCTTCCCCATCGAATTTTCTTCTGACTAGTCTCACAGTTGAACTTGGTGCGATGCGTCCTATTACCGATTGGTTATGGAGGTTTGTCCAGTCAGAGACTTGCCCAGAGGTTCCTACTGATATCCTCCAGTCTTTCTTGCGGTCGCGCAAACGTTCCTCGTGAAACCAAATAACGTGTGGCCTTCGACTCCTTCCATCCGAAACATCTCTAACCTTTTCTCTTCAAGTATGGCATGGGTACTCCTGCTCCAGTGTATAATCTCGCCAATCAATTCGATGGTTCTCTGGCTTTAATATGGGCCGACGCCACGAATGGCACTGGAAATCCTTCAGCGACCGAGATCATGGCCCACATCACGAGTGGGTTCAGTCAAAACCAGCTTCGCGCCGTCAAACAGGTTGCCAATCCCTCACAAATCCCCTCCAACTGTCGGCAGAACTTCAACCTGTTCTCCGAGTGTTACGCCGGTATCACATTCAATTATCTGCCTGTTTCCCCGACGGATACTAGTCCCATCAACTATACCATAAGTGCCGATGGTGGTCTGGCATACGTCAATGTCTACAGTCACACGAGTGATTTTGAAACTCGCATTTTGCCACTGCAACTCGCCATAGATGAGGTATAATCCATTTAAATCGTGTGTCTATTGGCGTTGACGCTGTCGGCTCCAGGCGTTCATCGCTCTTAGAGCTGGACAATCCATCCCAACACCCTTAGAGTGGCCATATACTCAAGAGACTAACCAACAGCAAGCGACGAATTCGAGGCTTAGTCGGTGTCTGTGTTGTATGGCCGATTCGTTGCTCATTGGCTTTCTTAGGTTATATCCGAGGTCTCCGGACTCTACTTGTGCTTGCCCTGTACGTTTTTACCAGACCCAATCCCAGCAGTGGTTACTTACAACTGTGCCAGTTTCATTTGCTATGTCGGCATTGCTTATCAGCTTCCTGGGGCTTTCACTGGAGAGCGCGCCAACCTTTTGACTAGCCATATGAAGGCAATGGGACTGCTCGACTCTGCTCGTATTGTGTTCGTGCGCTTTCTCTGACCAATATCCGTCCAACCTTATCTCCCCGTAGATCGTGGCATGTCAGCTTATCCCTGGCGTATCTTCCAGCGTGGATTGCTGTTGCATTGATTTGGCACTATCGTATTTTCACCGAGACAAATGCTGGTCTAGTTCTCGTCGTGCATCTTCTCCTCGGGTTTTCGCTTGCCAGCTGGTCCTTCTTCGTTGCCGCTCCTTTCGGGAAGAGTCCTCAACTTGCAGCTGTAGCATCGACGTTCTTATCCATCGTATTCGCTATTCTTGCGCTGGTGTTCTCTCGCGCTGGTACTGGAGCTGCTACAATATTCACCCTCATCTTCCCTCCCGGATACTACATCTTCGCCATCCGTGCTATGTGTGGTTTCGAGAATCACCTCATGCCAACAAACCTTATTAAGCCAGACCCGGATAGTCATCTTACGCTCCTTCCCATCTTAATTGCTTGTATCGTGAGTATCGTCTCTTTCACCCAATCGTTCTCCCACAAACCTTTTTTCAGATCAACATATTTTTGTGGCCGTACCTCGGAGTGCTACTCGAAAGACGTCTCTACGATGCAAGGGAACCTTCGCAAGGCTTTTGGTCACGCTTCCGTAGGCAGAAGAGGGTCGACCTTCCGCCCCATCCAGAAGGGGTAGCCATTTCTATCAAGAATCTCCGCAAGACTTTCCCCCCCTCCATGTTCAGCCGCGAGAGAGGACCGGTCACTGCCGTTGCTGATCTTTCGTTGGACATCCCAAAGACCGGTATCTTTGTCCTGCTGGGTTCAAATGGGTAAGTGGATATTGAGAAAGTAGAAGCTTGTTCTGACGACACACTGCAAGGGCCGGAAAATCTACATCACTTTCAATCATGGCAAATCTCTTGGGACGTAGCTCGGGCTCCGTCTCCTTTGAGGGTGGAGTGAAACATCCCCCGCGTGGCACGCTTGGCATAGTGCCTCAGAAGAACGTCCTCTTTCCTGATCTCACATGTTATCAAACTCTCCGTGTCTGGCGCGCTATCAAGTACTCCTCGCAATCCTTCAAGGAGGACGAGGACTACGAACAACTTCTGCGCGATTGTGACCTGGGGACGAAGATACACTCGAACGCAAACACGCTTTCTGGAGGACAGAAAAGGAAGCTCCAACTCGCTATCGGGCTCATCGGCGGCTCCAAAATTGTTCTCGTTGATGAATGCACGTCTGGCGTGGATCCCTTGTCACGTCGTGCACTCTGGAGGACCCTCACATCAGTTAAGCACGACAGGACGATCGTCTTCACAACTCATTTCCTCGACGAAGCGGATCTCCTTGCAGACAAGATCGCGATCCTGGCTGCACCTGGGAAGTTGGTGGCTGAGGGTACTCCCGTTGCTCTCAAGACGAATCTAGGTCAAGGTTACAGCATCTCGGTTACGTTCGACTCCAAGCACCTTGGCGAAAAGGACTACACTAGTAGCTCACCGTTGGAGGTCCTTGACCGTGTTCGCGATCTTGCACCGCAGTGCACGCTGAGCCAATCATCGCCTATTCTCGCTACGTATCACTTGAAGTCCAAGGACTCAACCGCGGTAGAGAAGGTGCTCAAGCTACTCGACGAAGAGGCTGGGAATTATCATATCACATCCTGTGACGTGTTGGGAACCTCGATTGAGGATATCTTCCTCGATTTGATGGCGGCCGAAGCCCGAGGTCAAGATAACGGGGAGAAGTCTTTGCATTCGACTGAGACTGCATTGGCTCCGAGTGACTCAGAACCTCTACCACCTATCTCAGCTCCTCTTCCACTTGAACTGGCCAACGGTCGCGCTCGCTCGCCCTTCAGTCAAGCGCTGACGATATTCTACAAGAGAATGCTCGTTGCGAGGCGGAGCTGGCTTACACCTCTCCTCACAGTGCTCATCGCCGTTTGCGGAGCCTGCGTGCCACTCTTCTACCTCTCCGGTCAAGACCCATCGTGTATCGTCAAGTTCAGGAATGAGACCGTCATCCCTCTCTACCTACCCTACTCGCCCGTGGAAATCATCAACTACAGTTTCACCTCAAAGATATTGGAATCCCCTCCCAATATCACATCGACGCTCGGGCGCTCAGCCATGTTCATGATGACGGAGAGTGTCCCTGATAATGCTACGTTCGTCTCGGCGATCCAGAAAAATTACCTCAACATTGCCCTTGGTGGTATATCCATCGACATGGAGACAGGCAACTCGTTGTTTGCTTGGGACGCCACTCCACCCCCAGGTCTGACAGGGCCCACTCTGTTGAATCTCGTCACGAACATCCTGTACAATCGTGCTCTGAACGCCTCGGGAGATACAGCGGGTACACCTAGTATCATCATGGCCAACTATGCAAGTTTCCCCCGGATTGCTGCAGGTACACTCGTCGATTTGAAGTGGATCGCATTCTTTGGGGCCGCTATGGTACGGTTCTTGCTATATGTTGTTTCACAATTGCTGATTTGCTTCAAAGGCTGTGTTCCCTGCATTCTTTTCGCTGTATGTTTCGAGGGAGCGAAGATCGTCTGTTCAAGCGATGCAACTCTCGAATGGTTTGTCAGACCCGATCGGTCTCTGGCTAGGTCATCTGCTGTGGGATACGGTGTTTTCGGTCCTCATTGCGACGGTTATCATCATCATCTTCGCTGCCGTTTCCAATCAGTTCTACGGACTTGGACTATTCGTAAGTCACTTCTCATTACCTGAAGTTCGAGCGCTTACAATACGTTGATCAGTGGGTCGTCCTTGTACTCTATGGCATCGTCGGTGCCTTGTTCTCGTATTGCGTCTCGCTCTTCATGTCATCCCCTCTCACTTCGTTCGCCGCCGTCGCGGGGTACCAGATTATCATGTACATCGTAAGTCTTGGACATTTACATGCAATGGTCGGTACTGAGTCGCTCGTAGCTCTACCTCGCTGGCTATCTTCTCACCCTCACGTATGCCAAGACCACACAAGCGAGCCAGATAATCACCACCATCCGTGAGCAACATTCGAAATGTTTCATTTGCTGTTACTGATGATCTGTCGGTCATAGATTTCACGATGTCCCTCCTTTCCCCTGTAGCCAGTGTCGTGAGTACCTTGCCTGAGCGTATGGTGTGCTTCTTGCTGATATACACGATAGATGCGCTCGGCCTTCGTTTCTGTCAACCTTTTCTCGCTACTTTGTAATGGATCCGCGCCAGTCACGACTAACTCTATGGGTGATATCATGCGCTACGGCGGGCCTATTCTCTACCTTTTCGTTTACGCATTCGTCCTCTTGGGTATACTCGTGTGGGTCGACTCTGGATCTCTCATTCCACGCCGGTTCTTGAAGACTCGCAAGCAACAGGCACGGCTGGAGGAGAACATGGCTGCTAATGAGGCTTCGAGACAGGACGTGGCGAAGGAGGCAAAGGCGGTTGCCCAATCAAGCGATGCGCTCCGCGTCCTTCATGTTACCAAGACTTTTGATGGGAACAGAGTTGTGGATGACGTTTCCTTTGGTGTTGCGGGGAACGTCATTTTCGCCATGCTTGGGCCAAACGGAGCGGGAAAGACGACAACGTTCAACATGATCCGTACGTGATTCGTTACGTTGCTCTCTCTAGTCCGCACTGAATCGTCGATGATCTTATAGGTGGCGATGTTGTTCCCGACACGGGAGATGTCAAGATCAGGGGTATCTCAGTCGTTAACTCTCCACGGATGGCCCGTCTCTCGCTTGGCGTCTGCCCACAATTCACCGCCATTGATGCACAGCTCACTGTTCGCGAACATTTGTTGATCTACGGTCGTCTAAAGGGCCTTGTACGCGGGGCTGAACTTGACTCGAACGTCGAGGCGCTCATGGTGGCTACTTCGCTGAATACGTATGCGAATCGTTTGGCCAGTCAACTCTCTGGTGGAAACCAGCGTAAATTGTCACTCGCGATAGCGCTCATTGGTAGGTTTAGGGTCGCTTGTATTCTGTGGTGCGTCGTTGACTGATTCTCATTTGTCCAGGTAACCCTGCTGTCGTGCTTATTGATGAATTCTCGACCGGGATTGACGCTAAGATGAAGAGAGAGATGTGGGGTACTTTGAGGAACGTCGCCGTCGGAAAAGCAGTTGTGATCACAACCCGTATGTCTCGTTTAACCTCCCTTGCCAATCTTCTGCCCTGCTGAGTTTGATCCTTCCCCCCTCCAGACTCGATGGAAGAAGCATCCGCCTTGGCAAACAAGGTTGGCATCATATCGAAAAAGATGCTCGGTGAGTCCAAATCCTCTCTGCCTGGGCCTCTTCCTGACCTAACGGCGCGCATATAGCCGTCGGCACCACGGACGAACTCGCCGCTCGCTACGCCACCTACCAAGTCCACTTCCCATGTCCGACCCGTGAAGACGTGACGAGAGCCCAAGTCCTCATGAGTCGCATTCCAGGCGCTCGCCTGGCAGACGACGTCGCCACCCGCTTCGAAGTCCCAATTCGCGAAGGTAGTGATATGACGCTCGCTCAGCTCTTCCATATCCTAGCCTCCCAGGGCGACTTCCAGGAGTACACGGTCGAAAAAGCGACCTTGGAAAATGTGTTCCTAAAGGTCATCCGCGAGAACAACGTATTAGAGGAAGATAGCACTCATCGGAAACGCACGTTTAAATTTTGGTAGAGATCTATATCACCCCATCGGACTGTATCCTTGATTTCCTGACGTCAACAGCTGTTATTGTATTTGACACCGCTCACGATCGTTTTGACAATGGACAATGGACGTTTAGTAGATTATATGAAATCACACTTTTTCCTGAGAGCGATTGAGAAAGGACCGTAAAGAGATTTATCGGACAGAGAAAGATTAAGCCGACTGGTAGGTTCTAAAAGGATCGTTATTGTTTGATGCGGGGAAACTAAGCATAACAGCAATGCAAATTTGTAGGGACAGAAAAACAGCTATGTATAATGACCTGAAGAAGGAAAACACCGTGCCGTCCATAAATGAAGGCAAAGGACGCCAGCGTAGCCAATCCGTGATGGAGAAAAGATAATGAGAAACAAAAAAAAATGCAAGGGTAAGTAGTGGTATTTGTAAGAGTAATGCATAGCGATAATGAGAGAGAAGATGAAGCTTACACCAGAGATCGATAACATTCGCGAGGATCCGGTCGGCTCAGATAGCGCCAAGGACCCAGCCCCCGACGCATGGAAGGAAAGAGAATGTCGACTAACGCTGTGAAGCGAAGAGCGAGAGAACCTTCTCAGCGTTCTCCTTGTACCTCTTCAACTTTTTGTTCTTGAACTTCTCGGGTTCGTCAAGCTGATGAGATGAATGCTTGGGCGCCTCAGGCGATGCTGGAAGCGACATGGGAAGCTCTGCAGTTTCGCCGTTGGACAGGTCAGAGGATTGGCTTTGATCTCCAACCGACATGGCTGATTCCTTCGACCTCAATGAAGGTGACATAGGGGTTGTACCAGACACGGAAGGTGTGAGCAAACCATGGCTCGACATCGAGGAGATTGTAGGAGCAACCGTCGAGGCTGCGGATGTCTTGATCGTAGCGGCACTCTTCGAAGAGAAGGACGAGGGAGGCGATTTCCCTTTGAGGAATTGCTTTGGAGTCTTTCGGAATTTCAAACCGGGTGCGCGACCACGGCGCTTTTCCGCAGGGCTTGGTGACTCTGTAGGCTCCGCAAGCTGGAAGTCACCATCCTTCGAGAGGCCCGAGAACGAGCGTCCTGGTGTGGATGCCTTGCGGAAGACAGCTAGTCTATACCGATCCACAACACCGCGAGCAAAGAGACTCGGGCCCTTCGTGCCGTTGCGATCCTCACCATCGGCTTCTATGATGTCCCAGTCGTCATCCTCGTCGTCCTTCTCCGTCAAATCACCGTCTTCGTCAGGACCATCAGAAAGGAAGCGGTCCAAGGCTGCAACGCCAGACTTCTCGCGTCGGCCACGAGTACTCCGGGAAGTAACTTTCGAAGGCGCGAGCTTCGGTTTCGCATCTTTGGCTGGCAAGGGGGGAGCGGCTTCCGTTGACACCGCTGGAGCGCTCGGCTCTGACGGCTCTGCGGGACGTGCAGTAGAGGGAGCTGGGGCGGGTGGTGCAGGCTCGACGGGGGTCGTAGCTTTGTCTGGAACGCGAATGTCCACCGGAAGCACCTGTGGCCGTGCCTCCGGTGTCTTGGGCTCCGCCTCGACACCTTGGTCGTCAGAAACGGGTGACTCGGTGACATCTGGCACCAGAACAGGCTGAGAAGGACTATCCAACATATCGGTGAGAACCGATGGGACGTCTTCATCATCCGTTTCCTCTTCTCCTGAATCGCCAGAACCCTCATTGTCTTCATCGTCTATAATGATGGAATGTCGACCTTTGAATGAATAGCCATCAAACACGTCGACGCTACTCTCGATGGGATGGACGGATGGACTGCGTGAGTGAGAGGGAGTTGGGTATGCATCTTCACCGTCCGCGGCTTCGCCGTCGGTTTGATCGCGATCCTGATCGGTATCTGTTTGTTCTTGATCATTGGGATCATCTAATACGGGTTCCATGTCCAAGAATGTGTCATCAAAGTTCTGGGTATCGCTGGCATTCGAAGGGTCGATTGGTGGGATATAGGGGGCTACGCAGAGAAAAGGGGTGGGTATCAGCACACGATGAACGATTCAAAGACGAGAAGATGCCTCACGTATGTAGCGTTTATAGTACACGTGCGACCAATCACTGGAACACGAGAGAACGTCAGGCTAAAATGAATACAGCATGTGTTCGACTTCGGCTCACATCATAGAGAAATATGGGTGCCGTTTGATGCGTGGCTCGCACATCCTCAGAGCAGGATTACGCTGGAGCAGCTGTGTGATATAATTTCGGGTTTATAAAGGGTCCCATCAAGAGAAGGAGATGAGCACTTACACCTCGTATCAAACTCTTCGTATCTTGGTCCATTGCTCTGTCCTCGGGGAATTGCAGCTCGTCCTGCAGTACCCTGACGTACATGTCGGAATGGTTGTTCGCCCAGAAGGGAGTCTGCACAGATGTCAGCCTTGTCGAAACGCGTCAAGAGTCAGTGGCTCAACGCACTATGCCTGTCAACATCTCGTATAGCATCGTGCCGAAACTCCACCAATCGACCTCGTAGCTATACGGCAGGCCCTGAATCACCTCTGGCGCAAGGTATTCCGCCGTTCCGCAGAAGGTGGTCGTGGTGTCCGCAGCGCCAACGCCATGTCCGGCCCAGCCCGCTGAAATCTCTTGGCCATTCTCGCCTTTCATCCATGGCGGCGTCGTAGGTTCACTATTCGGAGTCGGGGATGAATAGAACTCGCCACGAGTCCCGGAAGGTGTCGGCGGGGCTGTGGCAGGCAATGTTCGTCTGGGGAACTCCTTCGAGAGACCAAAGTCCGTCAGAACAATGTGACCATCGGCACCAATCAAGATGTTCTCCGGTTTGAGGTCACGGTAAATGACACCAGCCGCATGGAGGCCTTCCACACCTTCGACAATCTCCGCGGCGTAGAATCGTGCGCGGTCACGGCCGAGCCTGCCCCAACGTGCAAGCTGCGTGGCAAGATCACCACCTGGGTGGAAGTCCTATGGAAATTGAAAAACAAGGGGGTTGAGTGGGTGTTACAATCAACGGCGGGATAAAAAAAAAAAGCTGATTTACCATCACTAAAAACAGGTTCTCCTTGTCATGGAAGCTCCACCAAAGCTTGACAACGAACGGGTCTTTGGCTTCCTTGGCCATACGTTTCAAGACGGCCTGCTCTGTCAGAGTATGCTGGAGTTCTTGGTGCGCCAAGACGTGACGCTTGGTGATCGCCTTGAGTGCATACAAATCCGCGCTATTCTTGTGCCGCACCAAGAGCACTTTGCCAGCGCAACCTTTTCCGAGGACACGCATCATCTCGAAATCATCGATGAAGACCTTCTTTTGCGCCTTCTTCTTGCGATTGGGGTCTGTCGATTGAGAACGCTTCTTGCGCGATCGGCGAGCAGTCGTGGATATCGACGATTCATCGCCGGTGGCGGAGGATGTACCGTCTTGCAACGTTGACGAGGTGTACACCCGCGAGAGCCGGCTGGCCACGTCAGGATCGGCCGAATGCGAGCGAAGGATCCTCGACGCTGGGACGCCAACAACAGGAGTGGGGACGGTCGTCTCCTCTTCTTCGACAGCTCCATTGGTAGCGACATCAGTATCGATCTGCTCTGGAGCCGTCTTGACGTTGTCAGCAGGTGCTACATTGGGAGCAGCCTGGTCGGCCTTGTTCTCCTCGGCGGGCTCCGCCTTCTCGACATCGGACTGGGACGGAGGTGCATTTGCAGGTGCATTTGGCTCGGTTTCCTCCTCCTCTTGAATGCCCTCCTCCCGAAGACTGCTCTTACTCAGGTCGTTCAAAACAACCTCCCCCTCAACGGTATCATTTATACTCTCAACACCATCCACGATCTCGCTGAGGTTGGTCGAGCTAGCGTTGGTCGAACTTGGGTCCACGGAAGCCTCGGTAATCTTTGAGCTGACATGCGCTGCCAGATCAGATCGCACGCGTTTAATCGCCCTCTCGGCGCGTACGCTCTGGAGATCGTCCGTGCGCACATGAACGAAGCGTTTCCATGCACGAGTCTGCCTGAACGACGGTTCATTGGCGATGGTGGTCAAGTAGGCAGCAAGAGCCGTCATTGTGCTATTGGTGGATATTCCGTTGGAGATGATACTGGCCGATGATGGAGAAATGGACATGAAGGGGTCGCCAATCTCTTGTGAGGGTGAGACGATCGACTGGTCTGTCGTCGATGCCCCAAAGTTGGGATTACTTGGCGCCCGCACGGAAGACTGACGGCTGACTTTATTCGTAGAAGGCGACGCAAAACGCGAAAGGGTATTCAGGAACGTGGATTTACGCTTCGCGGGCTGAAGGGGGAGGGACGCGATGTCTATTGGCAACTTTGGGAGTTTGACAGCGCCATCCGAGTCCTCGAGTTTCGCATGAAGCTCAACCACCTCGGTGGCTGTACGTGTGAGGGTAAGATTATGGGTAGGTGCTGTACAAGAGACGGCGGTGTTAGCAACAGCGCAAGACAGACACGTTGAATGACGAGAAATAGAAAAGGAAGGTCGGATTATCAACAGCCATAATAGGATACCCGTGAAGGTCACGAGGGCGGGCTCGGAAACGTCATATGTGCGACTCAAAAGGACAGTACACGATACATGTAGGTCTAAAACCTTACGGGGGAAGGGTGGATAGAACGATGAGACTCACTCTTTATGTAAATAGAGTACGAGCGGGCATCATGTGGCGTCTCTGCGACGCTGATGCTCCAGGGCCCTTCCTGGGCATCGATGCGGACGGGAGGTCTTCGCGTGGACCGAGAAGGAGCGGTGTCTAAGTTATTCATACTGCGGACGGAGTTGTTGTGAGAGGCGTGTTCGTTGTGAGGAGAAGAGTTGCGTGACTCGAAGAAAGAGACGTCTGTGACGCTTGAATGCTCTGCACGGGATTTGCGGTTGGGTTGGTAGCTTCTAGCAGTGTCAACACTAGCCCTGGTCTGTGGTTCACGCGGGCGAAAGAGGTCGACGGAAGAGCGACCACGGATGGGATTCGCGTCTTTGAAGGATAGCGTACCGAAGCCTAGAACGGATTTGAAGCTTTTCTTCGAGAAATGGACGTGCTGTTGAGTGGCGGAAGCACTATGCATGCGAGAAAGGGTAAAAGGCGCAGAATCTCGCGGGGACACTAGATGCGTCGGGCTTGTTGCGGGCTATGTGGGAGGGGGAGAAGAAGGAGGGACAGAAAGCCCAACTGAATCGATGAATTAGGTAGAGTGGTTGATACGGATTGACAGGTTGGAAAGTTTTTGGCGGACGTGCGGTGAGGGCGTGAAAGCCACGAGCAGCGGAAAAAGATGGAGATCAGTTCTCTTCCTGCCTCGAGGCTTAGCTGTGCGTTGAGGTGTGCCCTGCCACAAATAGCCAAGTGGTTCACTTCTGTCTATCCACGGCGAGAGCGCTCGCCGTCGTGGTCGTCGATGTCGTCGATGGGAAGGATGTAAAATGGAAGAAGAACGAATGAGAGGTTGGTTGAAGTGTTGCTAAGGCGGGATCGATTAATATTCGTTTCTCGCTCAAACTGCTCCTTCGCCGAACGCGCTCATTTTCGCAAACGTAATCTCGCAGCAGCAAGTTTGACATCCTCCCCTCATCATTCAGTACGAGACAGAATCTGACAGTACTGTATGTTAGCAACTCTTCGCTACCATCCCTCGCGAGAGTAAATTAGATCCTCTGAGATGTCAAAGCTACTCAGTCCCCAGTGTGTGAAGTTCAACCGACCATCCATTGTTCCCGTCCAAAACCTTTGAACCGTGATTTTCCCAATCTCATCAGGTTTAGAAACCTGCACAATCTAACTAGAACTTGTTTCCGGATTCTGTCGGAAGCCCGAACCCACGTCCAAAACGAGCTGACATCAAGGGTTGGTACTTGCCCTCTTCTGGCTTGCTATGGGTCACTGTGGTCATAACGAGATTACTTGGGCACGACTCTGCTGTCGTTCAATATGACCTCCGCCCGCAAACGCCGCCTGCAGGGGACTAATAATATACAAGGCCAAATGGCTTGACAGGAAACACGAGTTCAGCTTCGATCATAACAGCTTGTTCAATGCGACGTCACCACTGCTAGTAAGTAACACGCACATACCAAGTAGATGTTCATACATCTCCTTCAAGAAATTGCCTCAGATGTCATCCAGAACTGGATAGGATGGGGATTTGTTGACACAATGGCCTGGATTTAGTTCAGGCCTCCATAGCGTAGACGAAGGTCAGAACTTCGGCAACTATAGTAGGGCCAGCATGTTCAGGCTTGGTGTCAACTTCCGAACCATGCGACTCACGGAGGATTATCGATCAATATCCCAAGTACAACATGCCAACAAAGCAATCCTGATCCGATAGTACGCAAGGCGTAGAGCGAAGGGTTCGTCCATGTACTTAGCCGTGTGATCGCTCAACGGAAAATGGAAGGGTGGGGCATCCTATCGCGGACTCTGCAAATTTGTGCTTGTGGCGATAAGCTCTTATCAACAAGAAAAACGTGTTCAAGATCGATATGGCGTAACTTATAAGTACGAGGACCAAGTGACCGACTTTTGGTGGGTGCCTCGTGGCATCAGAAAAAGTGAGATTAGCCTACCTGTATATAAGGGTAGAATGTGTGCCTGGACAAAGTGAGGTGCGCAGTTCTCTCTGCACCATTAGAGGAGACTCTGAGCTGCTACGCTGCATCCCGACCGCCTTGGGTGTAGAAGAGGATGGGCTTGACCCTCCTTTCCCGGGCCATTGACCCCTCCCCTCTTCCTTGTATGGATAGACCCCTCTCTCTCATGGAATTGACGGATGTGGCAGGTTTGAGTAACTCAGATTCAAAAACATGGCATCTCCTCGGCACACTCACAAAAACCAACGTTTGTCCTCTCAATTCGCCAGTTGTCCCTCGACGACATTGTGAGTCCACTCCTTCCAATTCCGTTGTTCTGCCGTTAATTTACCACTCAATTTTTACTTGCTCAATTTTTACTTGCTTTTTTCCCCTAGGCCTCTCTGTAGCCGTTGACCCGCTTTACTCAGCTGTCATCGCTGAGGGACGTCACGTTGACAGCGTCAGACGACCTACTACTCTCAACCCCCAAATTCGAGCCTATAACAGGATTTTTTGATTTGTTGCCCTTACTCTTTAATTTTCTCTCCCCGCGGTCCGTTGGACTACACACCTTGGTACGGCAATCCGTTTATTCCCCTTAAATATCCCAGCGCCGGTCCGCCGGAAGTTCTCACCCACGACCATTCTCATACAGCACGCTCGCTCCGTTCGAACTAACGAACTACGATGGCTGCTGAACCTACCCTCGAGCCTACCCTCCACCACGACGAGGAAGAAGAGGAAAACGATGAGGGGGAAGAGAGCGACACTTATGAAGTAGAGGTACCGTCTCATTCCCCTTGCTTTCCGAGCCATGCGAGGGTAAACTAAGGCCCAGCTCGGAAACCTGGTTAGGAAGGGCTGGTTTGGGTGGGAAAGTTGTTTGCGCAAACCAAGCGCAAACCAGCACTTCGCACTCGGAGGTTTGCAAACTAGTTCCCACGGTTTACAAAAGTTGTAGTACTGTCCACGATAACCCCTAAACCTCACCATAAATTGGTGTACTGTTCACAATAATCCCTAAACCTTGCCATAAATTGGTGTACTGTTTGTGATAGTCCCTATAACTCGACCAAGTCTTTAACCGAGTAAACCTTGCAATAAATTGGTGTAGTACTGTCCGCGATATTCCCTAAACCTCACCATAATAAATTGGTGCACTGTCCGCGATAATCCCTAAACCTCACCATAAATTATTGCAGACAGTGCACCAATTTATTATGGTGAGGTTTAGGGAATATCGCGGACAGTACTACACCAATTTATCGCAAGGTTTACTCGGTTAAAGACTTGGTCGAGTTATAGGGATTATTGTGAACAGTACACCAATTTATGGCAAGGTTTAGGGATTATTGTGAACAGTACACCAATTTATGGTGAGGTTTAGGGGTTATCGTGGACAGTACTACATCAATTTATAGCAAGGTTTACTTGGTTAAAGACTTGGTTGAGTTGTACACAGCCGCCACTCGCGCGCGGGCGGAAATATCCGAAATCCGACCAAACCCAGTTGCCGTGCACTGGGTGCGAGTTTGCGGATGGTTTGTTCGCAAACTAGCTGGTTTGGGCAAACTATGGTTTGGCAGGCAAACCACACCTGACCACACCTGACCAACTTTCCGAGCTGGGCCTAAACGTCTGCTGACCTAGGGTGAAGAGGAAGAAGGCGACCAATATGAGCTTGAGGAAGACGAAGACGAAGAAGGCGACGAAGAAGGCGCTGGCGAAGGCAGACGGACAAATGTACGGCTGCGGTTGTTTTCTGTTTGACGTCGCCGCCCCTCTTATCATGCACTCTATAGATGACTGCCCTCCTTCTAGGAGGCAAGGTACGTCGATTCATTTCATTTATTGAAGGCTAGAACTGACTGTAGTTCCCAGCAGAATGGCGCAGCCGAAGAGGACGGTGACGAATATGACGAGGATGAAGAATACCATGAAGCCGACGGGGAAACCCTGCTCGTTGTGGGCTCGAAACGAGGAGTTGACGAACTCAGCGAGGGGGATGCAGACGGTGATGAAGTTGATGATGACGAGGCTGATGGGGAGACTGCCCCTAAGAAGGCGAGAGTCTAGGGGGAGAGTGGTGTGATCCATTAAGTTTTATCGAGTCTTTATTGCTATTGTTTTCGTGCTGTTGGGTTTTTGTAGGTATCTTTGGACCTGACTCTATGATACTCCACCGTGTCGAGGTATCCATGCCCGCCTTGCAATGACATTCCAGAGGTGTAGTACGAGGTTACATTGCATAGACAGTACAGTCGGCCATCCACGAACGATGAGGTTAATACGCGATACTTCAAAATAAAAAATCCGCAAGCACAAGACCAGATATCAAAACATAAAAGCATACAAGATTGGAGCGGGAAACCCTACATCAAACTCATCTGCATTCCTATATAGATGGCACCCCAACTAACCACCGCGCTTTTGCTTCTCAAGGTCGGTAAGGGGGACATACTGAGTCGAAGCAAAGGAAGTCAACGAGCGAGCCGATAAGGATCGGAAATACCGGGTGGAGCGCAAAACCAACGTGACGGTAGTACAATTCGGGACGCACATCCCAACGAGAAAAGAGGGAGAATCAGTCGTCAAATTCAACAAGGTCAAAGGTTTGGGGAGAGTACTCAATACTAACCATAACGTCCATAAGCTCCCGTTTTGTCACCTTACCACCGACATCCTTCTCGACCTGCCAGATGGATTGAGCGTGAATTCCAACTGGAATGAACATCCGTCCGGGTGATTTGAGTTGGTCAATGAGGGATTGGGGAAGCCTCTCGGATGCAGCACCAACATGAATGGCATCATAGGGCCCTTGGCAGACAGGTAAAGCAGTGAAACAAAACGAACATACAAGGGATACATACCAGACGGTGAATAACCTGCACGATGGTGGATTAGCCCATACCGTCGACGATTAGAATACAATAATCGCCTACCTTGCCTTCCATCTCCGGTTACCATAAGAATCCTGCCGTCCTCCACAGCAGAACCTAAACCATCGTTGACCAGGTTCTTTTTCGACCACTCGACCAATTCAGGTATGTGGTCGATACCAACTACCGTGCCCTGGGGAGCGCCAGGCTGGGACGGAGAAACAAGGCGGTGGAGGACCGCGCTGAGGTAGCCAGAGCCGCTGCCTACATCAAGGACAGTTGCACCTGGCTGAAGGGAAGGAGAGAGATTCTCCAGGGCATGTGCATGCTATGTGTTGCATGAGTAGTGATCAACGGGAGTGTGAGGAAACGCGATCTACCATATGAGGGGCAGAGATGGTTGCACCATGGCCGATGTCCCTGAATGCCGCTCAGACCTAATATCCTGATCTTTGTGCAAGGATTCGACGCACTGAGGTGAATCTTCATATGCCTGAGATGCCCTAGCAACATAGTTGGCACGGTCAGTGTGGGACATCGCCTACTAAAGTGTCAGGGGTTACTGAGAAACAATACAAACGCTCTCGGCGTACATCTATAATGCGATCGGTTGAGAGAATTCCGGACCTCGAGAGGTTAGAAATCAGCTCTGCATTCGTTCTTCCAGAGCATCTCCAAGCCATGTTGGAATGATGTGAGTGGATTGGCCGTGTTCGCGTTGCGGCCGTAGCGACCTCTGTTTGGTGTCGTTTACGGTTCACTGAATAAGATCCCATTTGGCTCATCTTCAAGTTGTCTTCCACCGTCGCGTTTATCGTCAACTTATCATATTTGAACGCATCAAACGTCTCGCAATGTACGCCCGTACATCCCCCAAGGTATGTACATCCCTGACACAGAAGCGGCCCGTGACGCGTCTGCCATCCAGAAACAACAGGAACACGTAGCGAAGCTCCAGGCCGAAATTGACGCGTTGCAGGAGATGCTTGGGTATATGCGCATCCAATGACCTTCAGCGTTCAACGCTGCATGATGACCACGTCCTAGACAAAACGAAAACGCCGAAGAGATCGTGTCGCGTCACATCAAGCTGCTACATCGTTATAACGAAACCAAGGATGCAGCTCAGGTTCGATTTGGTTTCCTCACGGGTCGTAGTAGTTGTCGTGCTAATGATGCTCCTCGTTCTCAAATTCGAAGATTCTAATTGGAAGGGTATACTGTCTTGGAAAAGTATACCGCATATATTCACCTCCCGTTTACTAGCTGGCCGCTCTGAGGGACATGACGGTTCGACAGATCCACGAAGATATGGACCTCCTCGACGATGCGAACTGACTGTCAGGAGCTTGCTTTCTTGTCGTCGAGCACGCTGCTCTCATGTCTCGCGTATCCAGCTCTGTAATTCTGTAACCAGTGTGCCTAACACTCTCTGTGGGTATTGAGTATATGCTTCTATGTCTTCTCTTGGCCACAACTGCGTTGGAATCTCAACGTTGCCCAGTAACGCGAGGTATCCCCATCTAGCGATCCTGACATCTTACGAGGGCATGCTCACTCCCGCGAATAAGAGCAGCGATCTGCTGGAAGCGCAACTGCTTCGGCCGCTTTAGGGCAAGATCCCGTATGCCTTCGACCAAGTTGGGCCCCTGGGCATTATTACCCAACACGAGTCGGAGGGGTTTGTCGTTTTCGGTCAACCAGACACATGTCCCGTGCCAAGTATACGATTTGTTCACCCATGTTTCACGCATATCATACTGCACGTTTTCTTCGTCCCTGTAGCTTTTTATTCAACCAGCAACCAACTTGTAGCACAACCTGCCCATGTGCATAATAATCTTTGTGGGTATCGGGTATATGCTGCTACGTCTTCTCTTGGCCACAACTGCGTTGGAATCTCGACGTTGCCGAGTGACCCAAGACCCATGTTTCCATGCTCGTTCCATCCCCATCCCATCAACGAAGAGGCATCCCCGTCTAGCGATCCTGACATCCTTACGAGGACATGCTCACTCCCGCAAATAAGAGCAGATACAGCGAGATCTACAGGAAGCGCAACTGCTTCGGCCGTTGTAGGGGAAGATCCCGTATGCCTTCGACCAAGCTGCCCCTGGGCATTATTACCCGTCGACAGCACGAGGGGCTTCTCGTCGTCCTGGGTCGGTTGGACGTACGTGCCGCTCCATGTACATCCAACCCTAGAGATGCTCCCCGGAGACTTGATTGATGGGATCTGTCCCTGCTTATTAGACCCGAGTGCTGATATGCGCCCTGACTCGTGTAAGACGACCGTATGTTGGTTTCCTAGGCCGCATGAAACGATGGGGTCGTCCTGGATATTTATGGGTAGGGAAGTAGGCCGGCTAACGAATCGTGCCCCTCCGACATTCTCCCCGAGCTGACCATGCCTGGATGCACCCCATCCAACGAGAACACCCCTGGGTCCGGATGATGATGCGTTGCTCGATGTCGATATGGTGAGCTGTACGACAACATGGCGTGGACCGGCATGGAAGGATCGGATACTTATCATCCGGGGTTCTTCCGTGAAGAGATGGTCGAAGTTGACGACGTGGGGGCCGTTCGGACCCCCTGAAGACTCTGCGACTTCCTCTCCAGCTCCCAACGCGCCGAAATCGTTCGATCCCGTGGATATCAGCACGTCGGACTCTCCCGGACACGAGAGCACGACGTACGTAGTTTCCCAGGCTGCAGCGATGAGTTTGTACGTGTATCCACGGGATGCGTACGAACCAGAGCCTGAGAGCGGCATCGGGAGATTATGGAAAATAGCGACACCATCGTGAAAATCTGGCCCGAGCTGACCTCTCCGTCCATCCCCAGTGCCCCATAGAGTGATAGATCCGTCAAAGTGTTCTAGCAACAGAACTGTGTGGTTTGCTCCGCAAGCGATGTGGAGCACCTGGGAGGTGAGATCGGGGAGTTGGTTCGGTTCGCAATTCGCGAATTGGCAGGGCGTGAATACATGGGCGTCGTCGTACGAGCCGATTCCTAGTTGTCCCTTGGCATTGGATCCTGCAGTGAGGAGGATGCGACGTGTCTCCATACGAGTTGCTGGACAGTTGAGAGTAATCTCCCGTAGGCAGCGCCCCCTTAGGTACTAGGAAGACAGTTAGTCCGAATTCCGATCAGTGGAGCCCACCTTCCGGCTGGGTTCATCACTCAAGATGTACGCGATAAAATAATATGCAGTTACGAGTAGACTTCGGATATGGCGTGGACCCAACCGAAGTCAAACCTGACGAGCACTTTGGTACAAATGTCTCCAAAAGACATTATTATCGGTGTATTATGCACTAGAATACATGAGAGATGCGGCGAAAGATATGTTCGAGAGCATTAAACAACATCGAGAAGACAGATTTGGATAAGATAATCGCGCAGAGGGATGATAGAACCTTTCATAGAGCAGACCGCACACCGTCTTCCTAGTTGAACTTGCATCCCATGAGCTTGACTGCAAAACCATCATCAGGCACAGCTCACGAAAAACACTCGTATGCAGAACGTACCTGAGCCATCAGGCTGACCAGTGGCGTACAACATCTCCACGGGATGGAATGCAAGCGATGTAGACCTTGGGATGTACGGAGACGGCGGTCGCGTTGGATATACAGAAAGACCAGTTGAGAGACTGAACGTGGTGAGCGAATTGGTATCCAAGTCGGATATGGAATGTATCGTGAGACGTTGGTGTCTCCAGTTCGTTGGTGTGAGAGCGGATGTCCTAATTTCCGATGTCACTTGACGAGGATTGAAGCGGGAAAATACGCACGTAGCAAAGAGACCGGTTTGAGGATGGACGTCGAAACACGATAGGCCTGCACGGTGTGGATCCCATGCTTGGGCAGCACGGTCCGAACCTCTGGTATCCCAGAGACGGACCTCGCCGGAAAGACTGCGAACAGTCAGTCAGCTTCAGTGGTCACTTGAATGAGATATATATATATACCTCGCGGAAAGGAATTGTCCACTGATCTTGGGGTGATATTTGACGTTCTGTACCCAAGTATGATGCTCATTGTAAGATCTCACGACCGCATCATCTTCCTCCAGACGGCGATCAAAGACTTTGACTACGCCATCCGCGAAGCCAGCAATGAACGTCGACGATGACCCGTGATCAGAAGTTAGGCAGGTGACAGGGCTTTCCGAGTTAGTTTCCAAGTCCTGAGTCGATCAGTCAACAACGAGCTCTTGAGTACGAACAGAGGCTCCTTACCAATACTTGGGATTCTGTATGCGCATCCCAGACTCGGATAATCCTTGAATCACCACCCACAAGGAGGGACCCTCCGGATTGTTTCCAGTCCATGATGAGTCCGCCACCCCTCCGGACGTTGATCATCTCGCTCAGACCTCGAAAAGAGCTGACCATTTGAAGTGGGCCTTGATCCAGAGTTGGATCGTAATTACGATATAGGCGCACGATGCCCTCCGCTGCACAAGGGGTTTCAACACAAAATGGAAAATTGGCACAAGACCGAGAGACGAACATGAGCCTGCCATGATGATACCGCCAACGTCTTGGTTGATGATATGCAACGACGTGATGCCAGTTCCTCTCGGATTTCCATTGCAGAAGTAGTTCAACCGCTTCCGTTGGGACCAATCCCAAACGCTGAAAGTATGATGAGCGCGGTGTCACGTAATAGGATGCATCGGACGAACCTGATCATATCCATATCATTCGCAATGACGAGATGGGGATCATAGGCATGCAGAGTCATGCAGAGCGGGTTGCTACTGACTTGCAAATTAGCGACTGGACGATCCCATCGGAACTTCTCTACAAATGCAAGCGTGTCATTCGGGAGACGGAGAGTATTTTGCTAGGATAGAATTCACCAGCCAAGAGTGCTTGTGACTGCGTTTCTGCAATGACTTGCTCGTTGCGTTGCTGCCGCCACACCTGGTAGTTATATTGAATACTACCAGGTTCGTCCGCCTCCGCTTGCTGTGGTAAACCATGGGGTGAGCATAGGACGGATACGAGGAACAGAAACACCGTACCCTCATCTGCGGTTCCTTGAAATATTCGCAGCACCAGTCAAAGAACGAACTCTTCAACGGCAACACGTCTCTAAGCCCATTTCCAGTCCCGCAACCAAGCGGAACATTGCTTCCATTCGAATCGACTGAGAACGTGCTTTCACTCGGACTGCTCAAATCTCCCCCTGGCCCGAGGCTAGGGCCGCCCCTCCTCCCATGGGTCGCGGCACGCCTACGTGAGCGCAGTCGCACCATGTCTTCTTCCATGAGCGCTTCCATGACGTGCGATGGGAGATAATCCGCGTGCGGTTTGTACTGTGTAGGTGAAGTGGGTTGCGAGTTCACCATCGTCATGCTCGAGCTTGGTGTAGGCGGACGAGAATACGGAGACGTATACTGTGCGAGGTTGTAGTTTGGCGACGGTGGTCTGGATGCACCGAGGAGATCAAGACGGGACTGGGAGGGTGGGATTGGAGAAGGTGGGGCGCGGGTATCTTCGGTGGATGGGAATGCGATACCACCAGCAAGATTGCGCAGGGCATTGGCAAATGAAGAAGTACGTCGGATGGTGGAAGTGACGCCTGAGGATAACGTGCTCGTCATGCTGTCACTACGCGTGACTCCCGGACGAGGCAGCACTGGAGATGGTGGGTGCTGCATGAGAGGGGAAGATTGAACCGAAGAAACACGGGAGTGAGCACCGGCACCTACGCCGACTCTGAAGTCCGGTGGTACCGGCGGCGTATCGAGACTCGTGATGTCAAGACGATAGAATGGAGAAGCAAGTAGGAGGGCCATGATATAGTCCGTGATCGTCTGTGCGAGAGTGGCGACTTCTTGGTATGGATCGGTAGTAAGTTCGAGCAAGGCCACGAAAATGGTGAAGAATGACGAAAGTAAGACACGATTCTCCTCTCGAGCACCGTCGTCATCGCCGAACGCGTCCAGCCATTCAGCGACAGCCAACGAGATCATTTCTTCTTCGTGAGGCTGGGAGCCTGAGTCCGTTCGCCACTTCCTGTCCTCTTCCCAGTAGATCCACGCACAAATGACGAAGTAGCCTCTCCACTCCTTGACTAGACAGCTGATGAGAATGATGAGCTCCTTGCGTACCATTGGACTCGCATCTTCCTTCACGGCAAGTGTTGCGCCAGTGGCAACAGCTACTTCCATGCGGAAGTGAATCCGTTCGTCAAGCTGATACTGGGTTCCTGTGCCTCCACCTCCTTGTTTTGTGGGATTTGCAGATCCGCTTGCGCCCATGAACGTGCCGAGAGCATACAACGCCGCGGCCCTGACCTCTGGGGAGTCATCGTTCAACATGAGGATGAGTTTATCCTGTGTGCCCCGATCGACACCGTAGACCTTGATCTCATCGTTCCCCTCCCATATCTGTGCGATGCACAACGCGCACCACTGTCTTAGCAAGAAGTCGCCTTCATCAAGTTTGTCGAAGCAGTTGTCGAAGACACGTTCCCTCCAACAAGCCATTTGGCCGTTGTAGTAGTCCCGAGCAACAGCAGACAGGATAAACGAGCACATGGCTTTGTGTTCCGCGCTGTTAGGAAGAGCGTGTTGGGGATGTTCGTCCGTGAGAGCCAAGACATTGGCAAAGTATTTAAAGCCCTGAGTGTTATGCAAGTCGACCTGGACACTGGGGTCAACTGCAAGGATCCGTGCCCAAATGAAGATTAAAACAGGACGCAAATCTTGACCTGCAGCTTGCAAAAGCTTGGAGATGTACGGAAAGATACCGATCGTGAGCACGAGATTGACGGCCCACGGTCCTAGATCGACAAATTGAGACAAAAGGATGAGGGCGCGAAGTCGATGGGGCTGTGAGAGGAGAACTTGAAGAACGATGGGCAGTTGGTCTGGTGGTTTGCGCGGCACAAGGTCCCGGTCCGTCTGATGATCACCTGCAGGCGGGGTCTCGTTAACGATGGCGGCGCTGCCATTTGCAGCTTCTATGCCATCAAAGGAAATTTGCGGCGGAAGCGACAAGGGACCTCGTCTTGTGAGTGCAGAACCCCCTCGGGATATCCAGACCTCGAAAGCCGTCAGCTGGTCCGCGAAGAACCGGCTAGGCATGTATTGGTATGGCTTCTCAGCCTGGGGGCCACCGACACCGCGGGGGGTAGGTTGACCGATGCGTCCTCCCCGCGGAGCGATTAACCCTGGCGAACTTGCTGACGCATTTGCGGCGGGGTTTTTCGCAAGTAGATCAGGAAGTTGTCGTAGGCACGTATCAACGGCGAGATCCCACGCAGCCCAAAGTGTGTGCGTATTCGTGGCTGGGAGAGGAGGATAGGTATGCGGGGTGCAATGATAGTTCTTCATGATCCGTTCACCCAAGAGGAAATTGCGGAAAAGGGATGCAATGAGGAGGTCGGACCGGTATAAGCGCGTGAACACATCCCGAGGGAAAGTTGTCCATGCGATTGTATCAGTGATGGCCGTGAAGATCCAGTTGAGCTCTCCCAAAGGCGTCCTGCGGTCTTTAAGATCGCCCGGAAGTTGCATCACCATGTCTGGGGTGATATTGTTGGGCAGCTGGTGGGTCATGATGAAGTACCGGAGTGCAATATCGATGGGAGAAGTGAGGCAAGATGTGAAGATATCAGCAGGGAGCTCGGGACACGAAGGCAGTTGCTCATGTGCTAGGCAAGCTGCGAGTTGGAGAGAGTTCATGTATGGCTGCATGCCGTCGATGTACCCTCCGCGAGTGGTGAATACTTCCTGATCACGGCGCTCAGCGAAGTTATTGAAATTCGTGAGGAGGTTACCGGCGGCCGAACAATCCCAGATGTAGACGCCTGGTGAACCGAGCCAGGTTTGGATTTCCATGAGAGAAACAGGAATGTATTGCGTGTAATTGCGATTGAAACACCATAGCTCTCCGCTTGGGGTGGGTTTAGGCACGCCGTGGCCGTTGTAATAGAAACAAACGGTCTCGTCCTTGGCTTGTTTGCGCAGATTCGAGCAAAAGCGACGGAGGTCTTCATACGAAGGGTCTAGTATTGGCTTATAAGGGATCTTGAGACTGAGACCCTCGAATTGGTGTTGGAGATTTGTACCGATGGCTTCCAGAGCTTTATGCGATGGCATTGTGTGGGGATCAACCCAGCATTCGAGGACAGCACAGGGATTGGTCTTGATGATATCTGGAGGATCTACATCTATGTTCAGACATAGCACAAGCGCAGCATTGGCGGTCTTTAGTTTTCCGGGGGCGGAGCCACGCCAAGGGAAGAGTTTGGCAGAGTAGGCGGAGTGCGGTACGGGATTTCCGCAAGTGAGGTGTCGTTTAGCGGACCAGTAAGGGATGATTGGTACAGGATCCGGAAGTGTGTCTTCTGATCCATGGCGCCTACCATTGGGATGGTTCTCTGCGTGTTCACCACGGCCGTCGGTTGTTTGGTTTGATGATGGATCCGAAGTGGAATTGGAGCCCCATCCTCGCTCGGTGACATTGTCTGAGCCCATGTCTGATCCAGCTCGCTCCCTGAAGCCAGACATGGAGTGCGAATCAACGCCTGGATCTGGGCGTCAAGGAAACGTCAGTGGATGGAGGTTGAACGGGCTCACCGTGTGGGTGGTATCCGTTTTGCATCTGTCCGCGCCACAAGCAGAGCTCGGTCCAAGTGTGTGATAGGATGCAAAACTTCTTCAGCACCGTCTACGACGAGGAGCAAGCGAGAAACCGATGCGTTGGAGATGTTCGCCAATGCCAACGAATGCTTGCCCGCTGTACGACCCAGCGAAGGAGCGAAGGCCGGAGTGTGACATCCGAGGTCACGTCTGTCACGCAGGCTCAGCAGCACCGCCACTGGGACAAGCACACCTTGATCAGACTGAGACTGACCCAGCCCAGGTGGTAGGCTCGCCATTACTTAAACAAATCTTTCGTCGTTTTCAGGTCATTCGGGTCTACAAAAGTAGACCTGGCATTCGCGACGGATGTCTGCCGTGGACCCTCCAGTTGGCGCGCTCGTAGAGATCTCGAATGGTAAGGGCATCGTACGCTTTTGTGGAACGACCACCTTCGCTGCAGGCAAGTGGGTCGGCATCGAGCTATTCGAGCCAAAGGGAAAGAACGATGGCTCCATCCAAGGAACCGCGTACTTCTCCTGCAAGCCTTCCTATGGCGTGTTCATTCGCCCCAGCCAAGTCAGGATCCTCGCCGCTGAACCTGAGCCTCCCCCAGTGAACGTGAGTCTTGGTGGTTTATATCAACGGCGATTGACAGAAATCGCCCATTAGCGAACCCAACCTCAACCGAATCTTTCGCGTTCCGTCGTCGGCCATCAACGCACACCTAGCACTGGCCTTGCCCGAGCCGCGTCCATACGTTCCAGCGCCGCCTCTTCCTCCTCGCGCTCCTCCAGTCCGGTCAAACACCCATCATCCTCCATGCTTCCAGCACCTGGACTGTCAAGTCCACACATGTCTCGACTTGCACCACCAACCCCCACGAAACGTATCCCAGCACTTTCACTCCAACCACGCAAGCCCTTGACTCGTCAGTCTTCGGGTGATGGGGCCGTACCACCCAGTCCTTCTCTTCCTACCCCAGTTCAATCAGCCTCGTTTTCGTCATCTCCTTCCCAAGAATCTACGATCGCCGTACCCACATCACGAAGTGCAGCTCCTTCAGCCTTTGCTTCCCAAGCTCCCCCACCACAAGCCCAGCAACAATCTTTCCAGCAGTCGCCTATACCGGAACCACCGCCATTATTACCTCCCGCCCAAATTACGTCATCGCCTTCACTATCGAATATCCCCTCATCCTTCGCCAACGGGTCTGGACACATCCGAACAGCGTCTATAACAAAAGTTCCATCCTCTCCCATCGCGACAGTAAGTCTCATATGCATCACATCAATATTCATACTTTCTTATTCATTCGCTTGCTTCAGCGCACAGTAGACGATACTGAACTTCAAGAGCTTCGCGCACGAACTCGAGTTCTCGAAGCCAAACGCGCAGACGATGCCCGACACGTCCGTGAACTCGAAACACGCCTCTCAGAAGCTGAATCATTCGTAGCTCTTCGTCCGAAGCTTCAAGCTAAGCTGAATCAACTCCAGACTGAGCTCATTGCCACCCGACGCGAATTGGCCGACTCCCAACAGCTTTCCCAACTATCGGACACCAGAGGGATCGACGCGCAGGACCAATTGGAGATGGCCATGTTAGACAAAGAAGTCGCGGAAGAGAAGGCGGAGATAGCACAAGCAGAGCTGGAAGAGGTGAAGGAAAAGCTGGCCCATGTAGAGGTAGAACTACAGGTCCTGAAAGAGGGCGGTGGTAAGTATATGTGTGATTCAAATATCTACAATGCTGATTATCAGACAGCTGCTGGGGAGGAGGGTGAAGCAAACGTCAAATCCTCGTTAGCATACATTCAGCTTGAAAAGCAGAATGAACGGTTGAAAGAAGCACTCATTCGGTGTGTGATAGTCATTCCCTCCTATCGCCCTGACTGCTCACTCTACTAGCCTCCGAGACATGTCCCAGCAAACTGAACAGGACCAGCGCAGACGCATCGCCGAGATGGAGAAAGACATCATAAGTGTTGATGATCTACAAGGTCTGTCTCACCTAGAAGCTCACCTCCCTCGCTTCCTCTGCGACCCCTGACGCCGACGAATAACAGGTCAATACGAATCGACACTCATCAAACTCTCCAACGCCGAAACCCAAATTGACGACCTCAAAGCCCAACTCGATGATGCACTAGGAGCTGAGGAGATGCTAGTACAACTTACTGAGCGGAACCTCATGCTTGGGGAGAAGATCGAGGAAATGCGCATTACCATTGAGGACTTGGAAGCTCTCAAAGAGCTCAACGATGAACTCGAAGAAAATCATATTGAGACTGAGAAGGCCCTGCAAGAGGAAATCGGTTCGTGGAATACCATTGCGCAGTCCGTCTCGTAGAGGTTGATCTTCCCGCTGCAGACTCCAAGGACTCCCAGATCCGGGAACATTTGCAAAAGATTTCCGCAGTGGAGGACGCCTGCCAAGATCTGGAGAATACCATCACACAATTCCGCGAGCTTGTCCTACAATTGCAAAGGTAATATCCTCGTTCTATACACCCTTATCCTCAATCACTCTGACCCTCTTGACTCAGCGAACTCGATTCCCTGCGCACTAAGACTCAGACCGCACAGCATGAGTCTGCCACGGCAGCATCGCAGACAGCTGCAATGATGTCTCTTAATCTTAAGCTCCAGTCGTCTGCCTCCAAGAATCAAGCCAAGACTATCGAACTTGAGGTTCGCAAACTCGAAGCGAAGGAAAGCAGGGAATTGCTCGCCATTGTGCAAGTGAGGATCTCAAGTAATACCATGTGTGATAAGATGTTAATTTGGCGATGACATAGCCGTACCTGCCGCAAGTGTACGTGGAGAGTGACAGCGATGCCACAAGCTGTTACATCTTCTTCCAGCGGATGGCATACAAGATCGATCTTATCAATACTGTCGTCGGACAGGCTCATGGGCTTCCCGAGTCTCTTAATGGAGACGTGTCGGATACGCTCGTTGGTATATGCGAGGTGTGTTTCATTCCCTTTGATCCGTTCTTGGTAGCTTACATTTTATTCTAGATGAGAGGACACGCTGCAGGCCTGGCAATACTCTGCAAGCGCTTTGCTGCAATCCTTCGCCGTTGTGATCCAACTTCCTTCCTCAATATTGGGCGCATATACCCTGAGATTGCTCCCATGGAGAAACGTATCGATATGCACATCGATCTCCTGAGACGTGATGCATTCCGTGAGATGGAATTCGTAAGCGACATCATGAAGTGAGCCCATCATTTATACACCCCAAAACAGTACTTTCTAACCCGCACGCACGCAGGTTGCAAGCGCAATTTGATCACCTCGCTGAGACTTACTTCAGTGGGTTTGAGCAAGATCTTGGTGAACGAGAGTTGGGATACGCGCTCTCGCTTGACCATGACCTCGACGTGTTCGCTGCCTCGATTGGTCTTACCAAGACTTCGGTTGCTGCTATTTTACGTGATGTGGACGTTGTCCTCGAGATGGGTGGATATGATCCCGAGGTCGAGCTCTTCGAGCCTCTCCAGAAACTTCTTGACCAGTGCAAGAGCGCGAAGGTGTTCTCCAAGTGAGTATTTTACGACTGCCTTCCCGCGATCAGAGCTCATGAATTTAAACTAGGAAACTTACGAAACGGCTAGAAGATGTTATTCAGGAGTCGACGGCACTGAAACCACATCTCGTGGGCCATCTCAAGTCGCTAAGTAACGCCGTGCCCGAGCTCGTCAACTTCAGTATATCCGTAAGCCTGTCTTCACACATGCTAGAGTTTGGAATTAGAGACTGACCCTGGACTTGTCAAATTTTTATAGCTCGCTCAACAAGTCATACCTCACCTGAGTGATGCTCGGAGCGCCAAATCTTCCTTCCAGTTCCCCACTGTCCTTTCGTTCGCCAAACAGACGGCCATGTCGACAGTCGCTAAAGATATGCGACCTGGTGCGTCTTGCTGGGAGGCGGTTAGTGAAGCCATCGCACAGCTTGCAGGGGAGTGCAACAAGTTGTTGCCAATGGCGCTTGAAGCGGAGAACGTTGTCAAGAGTGCGCAATCTCGTCGTTTACCCATTTGTCCCTGATTGACAGATCGTGTTTTCAGTCACTGGCACAGCACCTTGGGTTTCGCGTATCGATGAAATCCGAGCAAGCACGGCAATCAACGTCGAGGCGGAGCGCAAAGCTGTCCAGCTACAAGACGAGATTCAAGGTCTCGTTCGTAGTCTTAAATCCAGAGATCAGACAATACAGGAGTCCACCGTTAAAATCGAGCTCATGGAACGCCGTATGGAAGCTGGCAAGAAACAAGGAGATACGATCGTCGAACTTGAGAGCGAGCTATCGAAAGCGAGGAAACAGGAGCGGGCGTACGAAGAGGCTATGGAACAGTTGCAGGCTGACTTGGACGCACTGGAACAAGAGAATGGCAAGCTCAAGACCATGGCTGCACCAGAGAGACAAGGTACGGGATTAGCTATGCTAGCGTTCTCGGGATGCTTAATACGACTCGACTTAGCTGCTGGCAATCAACCTGCCGAATCAGATAACGCTCCTATTGAGGGAAGTGTCGAGACTTCTCATCTGATAGAACAAGTGGGTTATCATCCAATGGCACAACTCGACTCGCCATCTCACACCCTCTCGCACAGATCGAAGCACTCCGCGGAACGGTCAGGTTCCTCCGGACAGAGAACTCGTATCTCAAAGGTCAAGACCTACTCAAAGAGATTCAAGCTCTACCCCCGCTTCCTGGACCGGTCCGCTCGCCACCGACGCCTCCTTTGGACCCCTCTACGTTTTCTGATTCAGAAGACTCTGAGTCGGACGTTCCTTCTACACCGCCCACCTTCCTCTCCTTGGCTACAGAAACCAAAATGCTATACCGGGATGTCATCAAGTTCTCTTCCTCGCCCCGGGTCGTCGACCTGTCCGCCCTGCATGCGAAGCGCGCCGACAGCGAAGGCAAGACGGTCAGGGGTTGGATGCGCAAGAAGGATATGCCAGCGCAACAGGTTTTGGAACGCAAGTTGGAGGCTGAGAGGTTGAGTAGACGGGTGAGAGGGCTCTTGGACCGAACGAGCGCACTATGATTATGCTTTTGGGTGTTCCAGTAGGGTTCACCCCAGGTGGAGAGGACATGTTTACGATATCATATAGTTTTTCTTAGAGTTGCTCATTGTTATTATATATACCCTTTACACATGGATAAGTATATGAGAATAGAAACTCTTCGGGGAGTGGAGGGATAGGCCTTCGAGTCTCGTCATGTACACCCTATCATTTGACCACCATCCAAATCAGGTCAAGCAATGATTCGAGGCAGATCATCAGAATCAGCGAGGGATATCTTCTGGAGGGATGTCCAAGTTAGGCATGCAGATAAGGGGCCATTCTCAGGGGGGTGCGACCAGGGCCCTAGACCTCAGTTACCGATCTGGGTGTATGCGTTCAAGTTGGTCCCGTGGCACTCGCCGATTTTTCGAAGTATTCAATTATCCGGTATGTGCAGCTGCGGGGAACGACTCGAAGGTGTCGACCGCGAGAATGAACAGGGCGACTCATTGCACAAAGGCCCCAAGGAGGACTTCTCGCCCGGGTCTGGCCCCTCCGCGAACACGGAACGGTTGCTACCACACTGTTGGACATTATCTCGGCACCAATATGCTGAATCCGGATGCTTTCGAACCAACTGTGATCTGCGATCTCGTTCATACAACATCATATCCTACCCCATCGCAAAGAACGACCCCGGAGTAGGAGTGAGTTATTTGATAAAATACTTCTCGACATACATATTCTGCGAGTCCCATTGAAATCAAGTCTCAGACGCCGCCATGCCAGTGGCTGTAAGAAACTTTGGGGATGACGCACTAAAACCGGACTTCTTGAAGTGTTACTTCGACTTCCGAGTCGGTCGCTTCTACGAAAGTTAGAAAGTCACGTTTGATACGAGGACAGATCAAATAAAAGCTTAGCATTCTCGAAATAAATCTCTTTCACCCGTACTGCTACCACCAGGATGACGACCCAGTCTGCAGGACAGTCCCACCCGAAAATATGGTGGAGCAACGCAATATTCTTCCTCTCTGTTCATATCGCAGCTATCGCGGGCGTTTATTATAGACCGCCGACCCATGTCGCTCGTGCGACCCTAATCATGTCCTTTGTACTATGGCAATTGGCCGACTTTGGGTGAGCTAGCGTAAGGACGGAACCAAGGTGAATGGACTCACAATCAGACATCAGGATTACCGTCGGGTATCATAGACTTTATTCGCATCGTGCTTTCCGAGCCACCCTTCCCGTGCGCGTAGTCCTCGTCGCGCTTGGTTCAAGCGCTTTCCAGGGATCCATAAAGGTAAATGGACAACGTTGTACTGCTCCGGCCTGATTTCTGACATTTTATTTCAGTGGTGGTATGATCACGTTCGCGTTACCCCCACTAGAATGCAGTCACTGATCAGAAACGCAGGTGCCTTCGACACCGTTTGCACCATGTGAGACATACTTTACCTTCACGTTAATGAACCACTCAGGTCGGATTTCAAAAGCGCTTTACGGATGATCCTGTTCACGACCCGTGAGCCCCTGAAGTACCCGCAGGGACGCATAAGACTGACCCCCTGTTATATCACAAAGATATGCAGCCACACGAGGGCTCTTTTATTCTCATATGGGATGGATCTTCTTCAAGCCGAGGTATGACCGTATCGAGACTATAGACCGGGAAGATCTCGAGAGTGATCCTGGTGAGTGAGGAATAGAAAGATGTATGCACTCCGAACTTGAAGTATGATCAGTCGTTCGCTTCCAGCACAAGTATTATGGTCTGTACGCCACGCCACCTTGCTCCGAACATGTTTTGATGTCCTGCAGTTCCGATCGCATTCACTTTAGGCTACGTCGTTCCGGTCCTCCTAGGATATTCATGGGGGGATCTGGTAGGAGCGTTTATTTACGGTGGATTGGTGACCAGGCTGGCTGGTGAGCATGTGGCGACGAACTACTCTTCTGATCTGACAACATCAAGTCTGGCACACTACATTTCTTGTTAATTCGTGAGCAACTAAACTCGTGATTTGCTTACTCTGTTTAAAAGAATCGACAGCTTGGCTCATTGGGACGGCCTACAGCCATACACGGACGAGAACACCTCCAGGGGTAATTTGGTGCGTCACTCCCTATGTCGTCTGACGGGCTTGAAAAACCGATCTAACGAGTTTAGATACTGGCCGTCCTGACTGGTGGAGAAGGAAGTCATAACTTCGTGAGTTACTATCGTCGACTTTTAAACATGTCCTGATCCATAACTGCTCTCATAGCATGTGAGCAAATATCCGCACGCGCTGATATGATCGCTCACCAGTAACTAGCATGCGTTTCCGCACGACTATAGATCCGGCCCCTCCAAGCTGGACTGGGACCCGTCGAAATGGATCATCGCTGGTCTCTACCATCTCGGTCTAGTCACATCCGTTCGGCGAGCTCGTTCAGAAGACATTCACGAAGCAAGACGATACATGAACCAGACGGTGCATGGGCGAAACGAGACGGTCGCCGAGACAGGCGAAAGCTGGAGTGGCAACGAGTGGACCATCGAGGAGATGCAAGCCTATTCGGCATCCAACCCGGGGAAGTGTATCGTCGTCATTCAAGGTTTTGCGGTGGACGTCACCGAGTATCTTAGAGAACATGTGAGTATAGACACACTCCTCCCCTCTCTGACTTTGGATCTGATTGGGGACGGAAAGCCGGGAGGTGCAAAGGTACTGCGAAGTTATTGCATTAGAACCGATTCGGATGGTCAGTCGTGGAGGGATGCGAGCTGGGCTTTTGATGGCGGGTTGAACAACCATTCCAGAGCGGCGAGGCGAAAGATGCGCGAGATGCGTGTGGCTAAGGTGAAAACCTGAAATTTTGAAACGTTCAAGTCCATACAACTTCCTTTTTCACCGCGTTCACCGTGGTTTATGTTTTCGAAACCAAATGTCAGCGTTGTTGCAACTTGGGGAGCCAGTCGCGAGTCCTCAGTAGCAATCGGCAATTCTGTGTTTGGCAAAGGCCTCTGAATCAAACAAACCACCGAGATCTAATCAAGATCTAATCACGCCCCGCCGCCTATAACTAGAAAGATCTTTCGCTCGAAATCCCACAAACAAAAAAAGATACCATGCAGGCAGAAACCTTTGACCTCGAAGAACTCGTCCACCTCGAACAAACGTCCGCAAGCTCCCTCTCCCCATTTTCTCTAACACACCTCCACCTCCCTCCTTCCCAAACAGATTCTACGACACCGGTTACACAGACGGTTACGCCCACGGTCGTATACACGGTCTCATCGAAGGCCGTGAACTCGGCCGCCAAAAAGGGTTCGAGATATGGGAAGAAATCGGGTTCTATGAAGGGTTCGCGTCGACGTGGCAAGCCATCTATACACAACGAGGGGAAGACGATCAGTTGAGTTGATCCCGAGTCGATTTCGATTCGAGGTCGTGTGTGTTGATATGCTGACTGGTTTTCTCCTGATTTCTGTTACAGACGAGCGGTACATCACATCAGGCATCTTCTTGAGCTCATACGCCGGTTCCCAACCGTCAATCCTTCCGCGGCACAATCACAATCACAAACGGCCTCGTCCGAATCGGAGATGGACGTGTCGAAGCTACAGCGCCAGATAAGGTCTCGGTACAAGGCCCTCTGTGCGTCTCTTGGCGTTCGTCCTACGTTGAGATCAAGTGAAAACGAGGATGCCGGAGAGGAAGGCACTGCTACCCCGCAGCATTCAAAACGAACTGTCTGGACGTTGGAGAATGACGCCAAACGCCCGACTATGCAGGGATTGAGTTTCTGAAACAACTTGGATCAAGTTCTGTATACCACCGGAGGCTTTTGCCCTGCGGGAGAATATCACTCTCATACAGTACCCTCTCAGCCAACTCTCAGCATAGTGAGTTCCGTTCACTTATTACATCCTCCCAATCAGCCTCACGAGGATAAACTCTAGAGCGCAGACTGTGTTAGAAAAGCGCGGTACGCGCTCAGCGATAACCGGAGCTACATGATTCGGGGAGAGCATAGCTAGATACAGAGAGAGTATTATAGTAATATATGGAGAACGGCAGCCTCATTATACGTGCTGAGATCATAGGTAGTAAGAACGACGACAAGTATTAGAAAGCATACATCTCAGTGCCTGCAACCACATGGTCCGTCGACGCCGTTGGAACCGTTCGTGCCGTTGGCGTAGTAGCCGTAGTAGGGCTCGGTGAACGCAGGTTTGCTGTGATCGTCCCTGGTTCCGGGAACGTCCATGCTCGGGTTCTTGGTGAAGAAACTGCTGGGTTTGAACATGATGTTAAGATGTTCCACAGGCATACTGTGAAGTCCAGTATGAGTTCAAAGTGTCATCCGTGAACGAGGACCAGATACTTACACCGGCCAGTCTTCAGGGCGGGGGACATGAGTCGTGCCTACAACCATCCAGATCGGTCATGGGAAGAGCCGAGAGAAGAGCTGAGCACGCACCGACAGTGAGGTAGAGCACGATATCTTCGTTATCGATGCTTCCCTTGCCTTCCTTGACCCATCTGCCAACAGAGTCCTTAGGCTCATCACGAGTCTGTGGCACATACTTTCCACTAGGCCACATCCTGCCACCCTTTGGTCCCTCAACGTCCTTCACGACCCAAAGTGACTTGTGCGCAAACGAAGCACGTTTTGCAATCCATGAATCACTCTTGGTCAAAAGAGGAAGCAAACCTCCTTTCATCATGATCTGATACGACGATGGTTTCCCGGAAGCGTAGTGGACCTTGTTCGTGTTCGCGATTTTCCAGCGTCGCTCGGCGGCCCAGTCGGAGTCGCGGGCACCATCTTCGACAGGATCTTGGAGGACGCGTTCTTTGACGTAGAAACCGTTACCCGCAAAGTTCTCTTTCGAACCGGTAGGCGCCTCGAGACTGATGACGTCGGATTCGATGACGGAGTTCTGAAGTCCATCGAGCATGGGGTCGACTCGGACGGAGAAGATGTGTTGATGGACGTGAGCGTTGAGACCCGGTGCAACGTATGTTCCGTGGGGAGAGGGTTCGTTAGGACCACCAACATAGACTTGTAAAATACCACTAAGACGAATCTCAAGTTCGATGTTGCCGTCTTGGTAGAAGTGGTAGTTCCAGATGTATTCTGTTGGGACAGTGATCAGCGACAGAGTGCAAATGGGTGAATGCTCTGACCATAGTTGGCAACGGTGCAGACCATGCTGATGACCAGACGTCTGCTTCTGACGGTGTGAGTACGACCTCCTGGACGGTAGTCAGTGTGCTTCCAGAGGACACCAGCATCCTCTTCATGAATGCAGATTACATTCTTGATGACAAACGCTGTTCCACCATGAGTTACGTATGCACCGGGCTACAACAAGATAAGCCATCTGTTTAATTGGCAACACGAGGAACACACCAGGTAGTGGATCTTTCCTAGGCAGTCGCAGCCAAGGGAAAGTTCGTTAGCCATAGTACCCATACCGTATTCACCACTGGAACGGGATAAGTTGCGGTTGAACACACAAAGATGGGATTACTCACGAATCAAAGGCGAATTTCCTGGGGTGAGGGAACTCGGGTGCACCGTAAGGAACGACCATTTCCGCGACGCTAAGGCGATAAAAGATGGGACGGATGTTTCCATCGTCATTGTAAGTGATTGTCGATAACACAATACCTTCACGGGGACTGAAGGCTGTGAATGGGTGGAGTGAGCTCGCTATCATTGCAAAGCAACGGCAAAGGACCAACCAATGTGCATGTTCCATTTCTGCCACTCGAGGATGTGCCCGGTCATCTTAAACGACACGCCTTCGGGTTGTTCGACATGCAAAGGCTTGACGTCATTGCGTAATTTGTGGGTCGGGTCGGTCCTCTCCATAAGATCGGGAAGGTACTCGAAGGGGGCGAGTGGCGGCGGTATTCGTTCCCGATTTGACTTGGCGAACGAATCATCCGGATCTGAGAGTGGTTGAGCCTCGGTCGTTTCGGCAGCGAGCTCGCAGGACCCATCAGGTTTTCTTCTATAACCGGTGGGGAAGTCAATTTGGATGACTTTTTCTGCAACCGAGTCAATGACTGCAACGAAATCCTATAAATGCACTCAAAGTCAAAAATCGCAAGAATAGAGAAACCAAGGGACAAGATTGACAAGAGGATGAGCATATAGATTATCGTGCTCTGAAAAGCGTGCAAAGATTAAAGCTTGCTGGAGACGCTGGTGTTTGGGGAACCGGTCGTCGTAACCGACTGCCCAGCCATCGGCACAGATCTGGTGTGGTTCGATGCCTGCGTTCAATAATAAAACAGGTTAGTCCGTCGAATAAATTAAGGTTGACGTCGCTTACCAACTTGCTTGGCGAGAGCTTGCACTTTAGGATCATTACGTACAATGATCTCGCAAAGTTGGAGCTCCTCGACGGTGATCTGGGGTTGCGACCCCTCCGGAAGCAGTTCCAATGATTCGACCTCCCACTCTCCATCGTTGAGAGCGAGGAAAGCATTGTAGCATCCTCTGTTGCAACGAAGGAAACATGGCGTTACTTGTCATGACATGACTCTCACACGGAGATACGTACCCATTTATGACGTCCAGGAACTAAATAAATTGTGTCAGAACATGCGGCAAAGTAGCGCGGGTGTGTTACTCACGTCGGACTCGGCCTTCCTGGCAATCTCAACGGGCGACTGAGGTCTACCACCTGGTGTGAGCGGAATACCAAGGGCAGCGAGGACGGCCTTCTTCGGAGGCGGGAGCAGAGCGCAGGTAATGAAACGGACGGCCTTGATAGGCGTGTTGGCAGCAGTATAATGCCTAATGGCGAGGGTCACAGCGTTAATCTAAATAGGTCAGAAACAGGTGACGACCGAATAGAGAGTGACTGACTTCATCCGCAGTGAGAGGGTCGAGGGGGTGGTCAGGTTTCGGGGGAATGGTCTTGTGGATGGTCGTGACAGAGGCATAAGAGGGATAAAATGCAACAGGCGCCATGCTGGGCAGGATGATAATGGAGCAAGAAAGAACTGAGGTTGATAGGCCACTAGTACTGGAGGGACGGATCTGGGAATTGGACCCTCCCCTTTATAGGCCGCAAGCCGAACCTGAGAACATTTTTCGACCATTCCGAGGCGCTTATCGCCGGAGGGTCGCAATTTGGCCACATCCGATGCTTAGATAAGATAAGCAAACACCGCAACCAGTCTCCTGCCACAAGTGTGAAGTACCCAAAGTGCACTAGACTTGGAGATGACAAACAACTCTCATTCATATTTCGATTCAGACTCGTTCAAGCCAAGAAAACGGCTTCGAACACGCAGCCACGCTTCTTGTCCGCTCAACCACCCACGCCGAACCGTGAACTACCTTGCAATTTCCATGCATGGTCAAGTCTACAGAAGACACCGTTGCCTAGTCCAATGAGCAGGTGAACATGAGCGTGGAAGAGCTGCAATCATGGTTACAATCGGAACAAAGCCATCGGAGGAGGTACGCATGTGGTGGAGCCAGTCAGATGGCCACCGAGCTTACGTTAGGGGGACTTGGATCATATACGGAAGGTTGTGGGGTGCATGCCGGCGAGAACGGGAAAGTTGAAAGATAACTGGCATCATGATAACTCAGGCCCAGGTACATTAGCCGCCACCTTGCGCAAGAGGATCGCCTTAAAGAGACCAAGACATGAGAGGTGCTGGCAAGAGTACTATCAGGTATCTACTCCGAGGTTCCAATACGGTGTCGTCTGACCTCCTCCTTTGCAGCTGGAGACACTGGCATGTGAGTAATTGTGGGTGCACACTGCAGCGTGGTAGGGAAGCGAAACCCAAAGCGGCCGATGACCGCCGGGCACCGACAGTAGCCGGACAAACCACGAAGCGAAGCTGCAATGAGGCTGAAGACGCTGAATCTGAAACAGATAAGAAACAACGAGTGGTTGATGAAACCGAAGATGAAGAAGAGACTCCTAGGCGCAGAGGACCGCGAAGGGTACCACTCCCAACGCAAAGGAACGAGACCAACGAGAGCGAGGGAGAATTTTGCGGCTAAAGACACGCAAGGCATCATCTCGTAACATGTTAGTGACATGACAGGTCTTAGTAGATACGGGGAACGTGTCGAACGATATTGCATGCGCAGGGTGAATGATTTAGAGAACACACTGCCAAAAGATGTATACGGTATGTACGATTCTGAATCCATCTTACGGTTCCATGTCCTCGTACTGACAATACCAGAACATGAATCCGTATCATGATGATGGAATGTCGAATGTCGAGCCAGTCGCGACTACTAGGGAACATTGTCTCCGTGTGAACAAACTTCCTGATTCCTTGCAAGTCTTGGCATGTGCGAAAATGATTGACGAACTCATCAGCTCAAGACTCATCCTCGTCGCGACCATCAGCAAATACCCAACGAATCGTAATGACCGTACAGAAACCCATGAGTACATTGCACGGTCAAGATATCTGCCCTTCGTCACAAGACGACACAGATGCTCACTTGTCAGCACTTTCACCGACCACGGACGATTCGCCGACATGCGACAGTAATAATCCAGCAGACCCTACGGCCCGGAAGAAGAAAAAGAAAAAGAAGGCAAAGAAGGCAGCCACCGAGGATACATCCACTACAGCTCCACGGAAGCAAGTCCCAGACGAACGCCCTGTGCTCTGCATCAGTAGAAACAAGCACTGGAAGTATATCAGCTCATACCATGTCAGTTTGTCTATCTCCTAACACGTCGTCTTGCCGAATCATAATACCATGTTTTCTACTTCGTCATCAGGGTCCATGGCTCCAGCTCCCACTTGAGTTGCTCGAGTCTCTCCTCGTTCTCAACGTAGATCCCGCGGCTCTCTCTGGTTCTGAGACACCCGCGCACACCTTGAATTCCCCTCGGATTGCAAACTCCCCTCACTCCAACTCTCAGTCGCGCGCTTTCCCCCGACGCGACCGTGACAGAGGGCACCATACTCTCTCAGATCACACACCTCCAGACTCACCACGACGCAGTCTCAACAATTTACCTGGGCCATATACCTCCCCATCCCCTCCATTCCTTTGGCCTATACCAGGCAAGCCGACTCCTCCACCTATCGATCCAGGCGTATTTCATAACGTAACAATGATTCGACGACTCATTGACGAGGCCGCAGAGCTTTCGGTACGTGCGTCATCTGGAATGTCTGCTGCGGCTCTGGGATCGATGCGTGGAGGGAGTAATGGCGCATGGCCAACTGCTCAAAGCCTCGGCCTCGACGGATCAGGTAACGTGGGAGGGGGACGAAATGTTGCCATGAGCGCAATGCGCGTACATAGACTACGAGCCCTAGCCGTGCAGAAACTTGCAGCGGCCTATAAAGCCGACGAAATCGCCAGTAGCGTGATGGTCATGCAGGGCGGCAGTGTATTCGATGACATTGCCGAAAGAGTCCTTAAGCATGGTACGTTATGTTCCCCATTTCTTTCAACGAGTCGCAGGTGCGAACTTGATTGCAGATCCCAATGACCCCGATGCCAAATATGTTCATTTCTTCCACGAGAAAATACCCTCTCGGTACGTGAACCGTGCTTGGGGGACGTATTTTTAACTGTTGAAGTAGTGCGAACAGACAATTGGCCGAGTCCACTTCTACCCACGTATTGGATGACCTCATCGCTGCACATCCGCAGCGACTTGAATATTATCGGACACGGGGCATCGTACATTGCTTCCGCGACGAATACAATCTCGCTACAAAAGACTTTACGCACGCCCTCAAGGAAGCTCGCGCGGCACGCAAGGGTCGGATGGCACATCGTAACATCACATTACCATCCGAGGGCCGTGGAAAGAGTGGCAAGAAAAAGAAAGGGTCCAGCAAGTCCAACGGACACAACGGCACCAGCGACCCTGCGGATGGGTCGGTGGTCGAAGGACCAGATGGGGAGCCGATCTTAATGCACCCATCAGCCTTACCAGACGCACCAGACCCTATTGAGCCGCAACTGTTGTTTCTGAGGGGCGCAGCTTATCTGCAGCACGCGCTTTATCTCATCGAATCCGCGATCCTGAAACTCGAAGGAGTTAATAAGGCGCTGTCTTCTCCTGACGGCGCTGAATTGCGCCTCTGTTATCTCGATAACGGCCGATTGGGAGGTGTCGAGATCGGAAATCCGGATGGTCCTCTCGGAAAGAGCAGTAGTGCAAAGGTACGGGCCTACAGAGGCGTGTTGAGCGAGGAGGGTTTCCGTGAAGACATCTACGGTTATCTGCGCAAGTGCATCCGAGATCACGAACGCTTCCTCGCTCACTTTGACACCCTCGAAGGACCTCCGCCAATGGCCGGAAAGGACGGACCCGTTAACCTACATCGGAGGGTTGAGATCTCATTCTTACTCTCCGAGATGGTGCGACCAGGCAATCGTAGCACTACCGCTTCTGGTCTCGCTGGAGTGGAGTCAACCCTTCCCGCCATGTTCACCACCTATCATCCCCTCCTCGTCGAATCCCATTTCACCATCTTGATCTGTCAACTCATGCTCGCGGAGTTACCGGCGCTCTTGACCACATTCGCGCGCACGGCGGTACTCGTAGATGGGCTCGAAGGATACCCAGTCTTCCTTCCTCCCCGATCCATGGCTCAAGCCGAATTCGTCGAAGTACTCGAGCGTCTCGCAGCGGGCTGGAAAGTCGGCGTCCAGCCCTATGCCGCGATGCGCTCCACGGCTGTAGCAAGTAGGCTTGCGATTGAACCTCCTCCCGCGTCCCCCTCTAGCTCCGTGCTCGAGGTGATGTCCTCGTCTTCGGGCGATACCACCGACTCTTACTCCGTTCCATTCGCGTCCACGTCGTCTACTGGCAAAGGCACCGTCACTCCGGTCTTGGATACCCCTGGCGGCGACACCCCTTCCTCCTCATTCAGCCAGAGCCGTGTCGATCTTGCAGAGGCACTGGACTGTATGCGTATCCTGCTTGTACCCGTTGCGGCAAGACAAAAAGAGCGCGCTGCGCAAGCTACGGCGGAGAAGCCGTTGAATGGGAACAAGAAGAAACCGCTGAACATCAATATCCCACTTCACGGCCCACGGGTGGAAATTATCCTCGCCTGGCTCGCTGCGGTCCATCTCGTGGAATTCGAAAGCGTTGCTTGAAGCCCACACGCATTTCGCAGCCGCAAATGGGGATGAAATGAACGCTCAAGATCTCATTGTATGACTGGAAAAAACAAAACAAAAATTTCATGTCGCTTGAGCGACCTGCTATTGATCATTCGATTCAAGGATGCGGTGTGGTTGATATATCACCTCTTTTTTGGAATATTTCAGTGAAGGAATATTGTATTTGCGCCAATGCAAGCATCTATGATTATTGAATCGATCAAAGTTCGACGAGTGTGTCCTTGGAGAGAGCAGGGATCAAAAACGACCATGCCCCAGATGCATGTTGACCGCAAGGTCGAAACACGTATTACCGACCCTTCTTTTCCAACACCGTTCTGCTGCTGCTGTTACTGTTCAGATCCTCTTTCGCCTGCCGTACGAACGTATCGAAATAAGCGATGACGCGTGAAACAGACAAGGCTGCCACGAGCAAGATGGGGATAAGGAAGCCCACGGTCGGTAGCAAAGAAGCCGGGAGCACGCCCAAGTACAACGGTTCCAAGATAACGATGAATGGGGTTGGAATTGTTGAACCGTCCAGACGCCCGATCGCTAAATCAGCCAGTGCATCGCTGTCAGGGTGAGGAACGGAGGAGTAGACTTGAGGTCGAGTTCGAGATTGAGAGTTCGAGTTGGGAGTGGGAAAACCAGCGTTGATGGCGCGTATGCGTGCATATTTGGACCGAGTCGTGGGCGTGTGTGGGGAGGTCCTGGTGTTGGCGTTGGCGTTGGCGTTGGCGTTGGTGTGTGTGATTTCAGGCCCTGTCGAGGTCTGGTGTCGTTTAGATAGTCGGGCGAGGACTGTTTCTGGAGAGTATATCTCTATCGAGAAGTCCGCGGGGGTCTAGTGAGGTAGACATTAAATCCATGAGCACGATAGAACAGAAAAACGGACGGGTCCTGGAGAGGGACCACGACCATGACAGATGGGATAATGATTGGAAAAAAATGAACGCACAGAAGCAGGCCAAGAGAGGCGAAGAGTGAAGGTGGAGTAGGATATCCATTTCTCGTCGTCCAGGTCGAGGAAGAGCCATAATTCGTGTGGGCATGAAAATGGACGGTGAGAGGACACAGTCGTGTCATCTTGTTCACACACCTGATGGAGAGGTGTATGAAGCGCAGCAGGTTCAAGTGTCCATTGCCGCTCATTATCTGAGTGATGAAGCTTTGACCTAACCGCGATGAAATGGGTGACAGCTCTCTCTCCCTCCCTCGCCCGAAGGGGCTGTTGAAGGAAACTCACCAATTTCCGACCACAGCTAAAGGAAGATCAACTGTCCGCGAGAGAGAGGTCGAGAAGTTGATAATTTCCGTGTTGGCGGCAACTTCGTGACATAAAAGCGGGACAAGAAGAGACAAAACTTGAAACGATAGATGACTGAACAACATTTTGCACGGGAAACTGTCGAGACAGGTCGAGACCAAGATAGGATCGCTGTCAAGTCAACAGGTCTACGCCGTCTCACTCTGACTTGTCAGAAGGTCAGGTCTTGATTGTGGCATATCAATGAAACATTCCATAATGACCTGGGCCATAAGTACGGAACTACATACGGCATCGTCAAAAATAGGCATAACTTTATGAGAGAAGTGTGACGGGAAAGTAGGCACAGGGCATGTAAAATATTGAATGGGCGGCCATCTACGCATGGATTGTCTAGAGGCGCCACCAGCAATTATGGGAGTTGATCTGATCAATGAATAACCTGTATGCAAAAACCAAATTCAGTGTTGCCCGAAACAAACCCTAGACGGCTGTTCCTTCTAATACTGAAGTTTGCCTTCAAGAAAACCCTTTCACCTAGACTTAAATTCAATCGTCCGACGAACAAAGCTCCTCGTCAAACGATCCCATCTCCATCGAAGCGAACCCAAGCTTAATAGCCCACAACTTTCACTTTGGACGTGCTGGCACAAAGCACTGAGAGACTTGAATGTTGCATGGCAGTCGGAGAGCGGACAGGTATATCCTCCATCCGCATTCGATGGGTCAGTGATGAGATGTTTCCAGTCTTCTTCCCGGATTAATCGATTAACCCTGCGGCGATCAACACCAGACTCGCAAAAACCGGACTCGAGGTGAAGGATCAACGCCGAGGTGCTGACCACCGATCGCGTGCAACCACGGGCCTGACAGTGGACATTCTTTGGTCGATGGGTACTGAAGTTCAAGTGCTAAGTATAACCAATATATTAGTTATCTCGTCGGAGACGATAAAAAAGAGAAACTTACCTCGCGCAAGTTGCTTTTAGAGCTGAAAGTATGCCGACATTCAACACAGTAATGATGAGTGTCAGTCAGCTGTCGGCGGTGCTGGTGCAGGTCACACTCCTTCTTAAAGATTTTATCGCACAGACCACAATAGTGATGTGCGTCTTGACGGTGATCAATGAGGCTATCATGATCGGGGAATTCGCTGTCGCATTGACGACAATAGTAGTGACTTGGACTCTGATCACGGAGACGTTTCCACGTCTCAAAGTCCTTGTCGAAATGGCTTATTGAGATCGCTGTGGAAGCCACGTAGCCAACCGCTAAATGATCGGATGAGTCATACGATTATGTAAGCGAAGCCAAGTTCAGTGGTCCAATCAAGTGGCAGATTTTATTTGGAGTCTGCTCACACTTCCAAACCTTATGGAGCAAGCTCCTGTTCGCGATTTCGGGGAATTGTTGCCATAACGTGCTCGAATACACATGGATGAAAATAACAGAGAACTGTAGGGTAGGGTTCAGGCGATCAAATAGCAGCCCGAAACGGCACTGCACGAGACATGAAAGCTATGAAGGGGAAGAAGATTCAGCGTCAATCGAACCAAGGGCTAGTGGCTAAGAGGCGACCCTTCCTTCCAACGCTTGGGTTTGGGGGGAAAGGCTCTCTCTCGCCTTTACTAGTTCGGGGTCAAACGCTTAACACCACTGAGCAAACCATCCAGTGCATGTTGGACGGATCTGAATCTTAATACGCCACATCTCTCGCTTTCAACGTGCTGACACAAAGCGCTGAGAGTGATGAAATTTGTGTGGCAGGTGGGGAGAGGACACCTATAGATCTTCTGCTGGTGCCGTGGGCTCGCCAGGTGGCGGTTGAGATCAGGAAGTGACTGGAACGCGTGATGGCAAAGGACACATTCATAGGCGTTGATATAACTATTCCACGACCGTCCGGTGGCGACATACCCTGTGGTGTCACCAGCAGTAAGGAGTCGCGAGGGATCAGTGATGACATGGTTTCGATCTGCTTCCTGGATAAAGCGATTGATCGTGGGACGGTCCATACCGGACTTGCAGGAGCCAGACTCAAGGTGGAGGATCAATGCGGATTTGCTGACAAAGGCCAGCGTGCAACCGCGGAATGGACAACGGACATTCTTTGGTTGATGAATACTAGATTTCTGGTGCTGAGATAAATGACCATCAGTTGCCTCGTCGTCCAACGTGAAAAAAAGGGAAACACTTACTGCACGCAAATGACTCTCGGAGTCGAAAAAACGCTGGCACGGAGCACAGTAGAGATGAGATCGATGCACCTGTCTGTCGTGCTCCTGCAACCCAAGGTCGTTCTGAAAGAACTGGTCACATGCGGCACACCAGTCGTGTGTGTTGTTGCAATGATCGATCAGACCAGTACGACTCGCGAATAAGGTGTTGCAACGACGACAGTAGTCGTGACGCGGACTCTGGATGTAATGCTGTCGACGACCCTCCCATGTCTCAAAGTCCTTGTCGCAGTCCTCACAGACGTAATGTCTTGGTGAGTCTGCGACGTGCTGGTCGTACGAAGACCAGGAGTTGAAGTATCTGTCACAGCGCTCGCAATACATCGCTGAGAGCCAAAAGATAAATCAACCCGACGTTGTCTGCGATGATGGTAAGGGGTCAAGGGATACAAAGGATACAAAGGTTCCGAGTCCCTATTACATCATCGCTCCCGGACAATCTTACAGGTGATCGGGGTCTTACACGCGTATGCTGTCGGCACGTGATCAACTTCTTGTTCTCGCTATACGACCACGCACAACGCACGTCTACAACACCTGCAACGATGTACTCGACCTCAGCACAGAAAACGAAGCGACGGACACATACACGTCCAGAACTCACAGATGAACAAAAGCAAGAGATAAAAGAGGCATTTGAACTCTTCGACACGGACAAGGACGGCTCATTGGACTACCACGAGCTCAAAGTCGCGATGCGCGCGCTTGGCTTTGACATGAAGAAGGCCGAGGTTCTCAAGATTCTCAGAGATCATGACAAAAGCGGTCACGGTCTCATGGAATTCGAGGATTTTGCAAAAATCAGTTGAGTCAGCTCTTGTCTCTCTTGCACCGCATTGCAGAATCTCGCCCTCTCGCCAGCCTGCACTTGACGCGACATTAATGCCAGTCGCGAGGTCCTTGATGGCGGATTCACGGCGCCCACTGTCTCGTCCAATTCTGTCCTTATTGATGTCGTTACTCACCTCGGATTCCAGTGAGCGAGCGGATTCTCGCACGAGATCCGATGGAAGAGATCCGTCGCGCGTTCCAATTATTTGACGACGATAACACGGGCAAGATTAGTGTACGGAATCTCAGAAGAGTGGCCAAGGAAATTGGTGACCGCTTGGAGGATGATGAACTGTGAGTGCGATCGCCCTTCTCCACTTTTAGGGCGTAAGACTCTGCCAGTGCTGGGCGCAGCACTTGAGCCCAATACCCTGGTTCCGTACACGGTGCTGTTTGACCTTGTCTTCCTTTGCCGTGCCGTTTTTTATCCACCGCTATTGCCCGAAAAAATCGATTATTATCCATCCGCGTTCTATATTTGCTCACCTCTGCTCTTCCATTTCCTAGGCAAGCGATGATTGACGAATTCGACCTTGACCAGGATGGGGAAATCAACGAACAAGAATTCTTCGCGATCCTGACCGACGACGCATAGTTTCCCGTGTCCCCTTTTGGCTCGTCTCTTGCCCTCCTTGGTGACTTTCTATACAATCACATTTGCTGTAGAATATCACGTCGTCCTTTGCTATCTATTATCCTTGTTACCCCGATCGCGACGATATTGGTCTTCGTGCCCTGTATGTGCATTTTCTCACCCGATCATCATCGTCAACAGTCTGACTCATTTTTTTCCCTCCACAGCCACATGATCGCAGCTGTACCTTTGTTCCCCCAGACCCATTCCTGTAATCGTAATATGATTCTCGTGTCGACGAGCTCCGCCGAGACATTTCGTTTGCCCAGCCGGTGCATTGTATTCGCTGAGTCACCTTTGAGCGGTTTTGTGAAATGACTTGCACTGATCGGCCATATCCTGCCGTTCATGCCCGATCAGTGACCAAGATCAGGTAGGTTCCAGGCCGCCGCATGGCGGGGCACCTATCACATGAATATCAGAATATAGAGAGCTGCGTTCATTGGCATTGACTAAATACACTGTGACACTGTCCCGTTCGTCTGTGGGACCGCGCCAAGGCGATCCCAGAGAAAATAATACCAGTATAAGACGCCCATAATCCCCAAGTGATCATACTTTACAACCATAACGTATTGCTACATACTCCGACCCGATTGGTACAATAAAGAACATGGAAGCCAGGGAATGTCCGTATGTGAATGATGCGAAATAATGATACAGAACCCACCGCCTGGATGAGCGGTGACAAAATACAGAAAAGGTCGTAAAAGGTGTGGAAATCTGTTGTTCAGCATCTACACCAACCATAAACGATGCTCGTTAAGCGGGGATTCATCGTGAAAAAAAGGGGGAATGGTGGTGGGAAATATTCATGAACGTCAAGCATGAGCATGTTTGCGAGACCAATTGCGAGCGGTATCCACTGCCGAGGAGAGGATACGAACTCGGAAGTTGCCTTCATAGACAAAGCGACGCAGACGAGGTTGAGACCGAGGAGTTGAAGGAAGCATGATGGCATGAAAAGATAGCGGAAGCCAGGCGAGCATAACCCGAGAAGTGTCGAAGCGAAGAAGGGCCAGTGGGTATATGCAGTGGACCTCGACGGCGGCGTGGAGCATGGAGGAATGTCCGAAAGGATAAGAACGAGGATGAATGAACAGTGTACGTTTGGGAAATGAGACGAATAAGAAGACGAAACACGGAAAAGGAAACGTATGTTGTCCACTTGTCACAAGTCCGACTGCCGTGATTGCGGTGAGCGCCGCCCTTGATGGCCTCGGACTGTAGCCCCAAGAAGAAACCTTTGCGTGTGCGCGTGGAGCGTTCACACTTCTCCGCCCCCCCTCACGCGTTCCATAACCTTCGGGAAATCCTTGTGAACCTTCATATGTTGTCCCAGGTTGTCATGTCGGCTGAACTCCTTGCCGCAACCAGGATAAGGGCATTTGTGCGCTGAAAGCAAGCAGTCATTAGAATATTGACGTGTCTGCTGGCGATGGACTCACGTTTCTCATATGTGTGAATACTCCTGATATGCCTCTTAAGATGCTCCCCCCTGGCGAAGCATTTCCCGCACCCGATGACGTCACAGAGATAAATGCGAGCGCCCAGCGCTGCATCTCTTTGACCTCGCACGACGCTCGTACCGGTCACTGTCGGCACTCTGCGTCCCCTTGATTTCTTCGTGAGATTGGGAACAGGGACAGGGATGGGGAGGGTCCTGGAATTCTTCCGCGTCTTCCCCGCTTGACTAGACGACGAAGTAGGTGACATGTCGTCGGCAGACATCAGAGGTGACCTGGGAGAGTGCTTCACGGCAGAGGGTGGGACATCAGCGCCATAAGGATGATACCGCACCGGGTTTCTACCCGCAATGGAACGAGGACGTAAGCTTCGCGTGTTCTTTGACGTAGTCCGACTGCGTGGCTCAAAGTCGCCGTCGCCGTCGTCGTCATCTTCATCTGGTCGATAGTCCAGGTCGTGACCATTTCGTTCATCAAGCCCGTCCACGTCTTCGCCGCTGACTGTCCCTGAAAGTGACCCTCCGATGCCCGCATAGTTGTACATACCCTCTTCCCTAGTACGGCGAGCTCGATTCGTACTATTTCCACTAATCGAGTGGCCATTGTGGAGACTGAAAGGTTCGACGTCTGGCTCTCCATCGGCGTCCTCGTCGCCGCCCTCGGGTAGCTCTGCAAAGCCCATACTTGGCGATACCTCAGCCGGCCGGACTGTTAATTGCTCTTGCAGACCCTGGGTTCGTACCCTTAAACCCTGTCGTTCCTGCTGCTGTTCCTGTTCCTGGCACGTGCGTTCGCAATTATCGACAAGCGAAGTTCCAAAATATGCAGAACGTCGGGGGACAGGAGCGGATAGTACAGGTACATTCATCGAGGCCGGGTTCGTCGGAGATTGGGCATACAGAGCGAGATCCAGAGTGGACGATGACGTGGTGGGAGGAGAGGCTATGAGAGATGAGTGGTTGGCAACGCCTGAGACCTGTGTAGCACTGAATGTAGGCGAACCTGACTCCAAGAGAGCATCAAACGTTCCCAGCCCATTGGTCGAGCTGGCGATGTCAGCTGATTGGTTGTACACGTCAGGGAAGGGCAGTCCGTTCTTATGTTTAGCGCCAGTGCTTTGCCGGAGGTTAGGGTACCCTGATGGCAACTGATGCTGCGCCATTTGTGTGGGGGCATTGGTGTAATGCCGGGAATGAGGGAGTGGTTGGGGATATACGAGATCGGCCTCGGCGATGTCGTTCCCAAAGGACTGCGCACTAGCAGAGCTGGATCTTGTGGAAAAATGGATGGATGGAACCACTGGTTGCTGCGACGTATACTTGGGGCTATGCTCCTGCCGCTGGGTTTGCTGTATCGGCGGATATAGCGGCTGGAATTTCTTCGCCTCAGGTGACCAGGAGTAACCCATCGCTGCTGAGATATTCAGCGGTAGTGGAGCCGAAACTGGCTGCTTGTATAATTCTGGATGTTCCAGAACATAGCTTGGAAGGGGAAAGGGTCGGGCGCCGATGTGACCATACGAATAGCCCACAGCGATGTCGTCCGACACTGCATAAGGGTAGTGGTCGTCGTTCCCCGTCGCGACGTGGGCGGCGATGTCGTTGTCCATATTATCAATGGGTGGTTCTGGAAGTGGACTCTCGTTGGCAGACGACGAGGAAAGCGGAGATTCAGCGGAAGCCGCTGCGATTTCCGATGAGTAAGGGCTATAGCCCAGGCTTGTTTGTCGAAGCGGGGAGTAGTGAGAAGGCGTACGATACGACGAAATCGGTTGAACGGGTGGTGAGAACTGCTCGTGATTTAATCCTGAGACTGGATTCGAGTGCAGTTGCGTAGTGGTCGGATAGGGAGAACCAGTCATTCTGGCACTTCCTACGGATCGCTGGAGTGATGTCTGATGCTCAGACGGAGGCAGATGATGATGAATGGGGGCGAAGTAGGAAACATAAGAGCTGGAGTCCGTGTGCATTTTAAGGAAAGTGAAGTAAGAGTTGACTAGTTTTTAGTGACACGTATCTGGCGCCAAGACCAGACTGGGGAACGGCCGGAGCGTTCTATGGAAATATGCAATTGATAGTGTTGGAAATTTGCGGTCATACCAAGAGCAAACCGACGCGCACCAACTGGAGGTGATCGAGGTGGCTGTGGGGTAATTGTAATTTGGGAGCTAACGGGGAGACACGGGGAGGCGCCAGAGGTCAAGGAAATGGTGGCTTGACACGATCGAGCAAATCCCAGTCTCGTTATGGAGGATACCTGGAAATGGGGATCTTGTGGGGCTGAGGCGAATTGGAGCGGTGATCGTTTTAGAGGTCGTCAAGGTCGTTAAATGGGGCGGGGAATCGGCCACAGCGGACAAAGTTGCAGTATAGGTGTCAGGAAATGCCGTCCGCGGCAGTGACGACCGGCGCTCGATGGGGGACAGCCAATAGAGCAGTGCCTAATGAGCGGGAATGATGCAAGGGCCGTGACAGAGATGTACAGGAGGAAGCACCGCCGACAGAAGAAAAGCAGGGAGAGGGAAGACAAGACGCGAAGATATTTTAATGTACTTACCGCCCATTATTTCACTGACCTGTGTATACTTGTTGACTCTTCTTCGACAAGTTCACGCACACGATCTTTCGGCGTATCTTTTCCATAAGGGTTATCCTCTGCGTGAAGTGCTTCCGAGACGGGTTCTGAGAGTCAAGTACTGCCACAACGCACTCGAGTTCCCATCACCGTCGTACATGTCAGTGATCGTCGCACGGGGCTACCAATCTCACCCAGTCTCACCCCAAAGACTCATGTGCATGAGGACTCGTCTGCCACGAACCAGTCTGAATCAGTATTAGATCTCTGTTGTGGCATGACCGGGAATCGGTGAATCTAAAGTTTACAACCTTCCATCTCCGATCTCTCAGAACAGCTGATCTCGATAGCCACATCTCAACTGTTCAACGTTATCATTCTCCTCTCATTATGTACTGTTCCATATACATTCTCTCTGCAAATCTCACGCACGTCTTGCACCTCCGTGTCACTCATCTCAGCCTGCAACTCGTTCTTCTCCGCTCCCATACATTTTTTGCTCATCGCTGCTTCGCAGCTCATCCTTCGGGACCACATCGCGTCCCTTTTCAACTCCTGCCCCAGTTTCCAATAGTAATATTAGTAGACATAAGATGTACATTCCACTCGTCCCTTCAAACGCATGTCAGGGTGGCAGCCACGTAAAACTTGCCTGTCCCGAGTCAATGCATTTCCACTGCTTTCAATCTCGCTCCTCACTTCTCGACTCCATCAGTCGCTCCATCCTTCTCCACCAACTTTGTCCTTGTAATGCCATAGCCTTCTTCGTGATCCATGTCCCAATCAGCTCAGACGAGTGGACTGTCACCCCGGGAACCCTTTTCATCCTGGATAGAATCGCCCGGATGCTGTCATCATGCACTGAGGATCTATTCATGATAGATTCGATACAGCCTACTTTGACTGATTGTTCGTATCGCACCGTCCATCGCTGTATCGATGGAAGTTAATTCATTAAGACTCATCCTCGGCGCGCGCTCGACTGACCCTGCTGCCAAGTTCTTCGAAAGTTACCGATCACCTCATAAATCCGCTCAACTTTCTATTTAGTGTTTCAACGGGGCCTTCCAGTTTGTTCGTACCTCTTTGTCACGACTTCGCTTAAGTTCGTTATGAATTCGCTGCTTATCAATTTCATTGACCGGCCGTCGAACGCGGGAGCGAGCCACTAGACGTAAGTGACCGCCGGAAGCAGAACCCTCAGCATCAGCTGCCTGCGTGGAGAACGATCAATGAATTGAACTCAACAGAACAGGCAGGTGTCAACCAAAGACGGAACCACTGCGGAGCAACTTGTTACAGAAGTCTGACCTTGAGCCACTGCTGTCTCCAGTTGGCCTAGGTCTCAAAACGAATGAATGGCGTTCATCCTAGTTTCATCTGACCTAGTCCACTCAAGCTCCACGACCTGTGCATTGTGAAATCCCTTCTTCGGTCATGTACTTATTGATGATGATGACTAGATACTGGAAGCATCTAGTAGTAGATCTCCATAGCGCCAACGCTGGCATGAATGGCAGGATTCTGTGAATGTTGTATTTTTCTTTTGGGACCAGTCAGCTTCACATCAGGACAAGAATGATTGCAAATTCGGTAGTGCATGCATGTGGCTAGCATGGGTAAACCTCGAGGTGTGACTGATCGAAGTAGTGAGGATCCAATCCTGGCCGGAGGAAGAACACTTGGTCGATAGGCAACTCCGGCGCACGTTCCTGCGCTCGAGAGTTTCACTTTCACCCTCGAAAGCGAGATGCCGGGGGTTGTGGAGTAGTACGATCACTTAGCGCAGTGGCCAAACCTTGTCGAGGAGCTCAGCGAAGCTCTATCGCGTACCAGTCATTATTGAGCTACCCAAACTTACCATACAATCTCAAAAACACAAATTCAAACGCCGTGTTTTGCAAAGCGTCCGATTGGGACACACGGGTTCCTCCGTGGATTGGCTACATAAAACAGCGGAGACACACATCGGCTACATCGGACGCGGGGAATATCGAGGTGTCAATGTACCGGAACACTCCGTTGGAGTGGAAAAACTAGAAGATGTTGTTCAGAATGAAGGTACAAGGGAGGTGGAATGATTGATCATACATGAAAACCTTGGGGAGTACTCTCGAGTCCAGCCCCCTCAGGGATCCTAAGATAGCCTTATCACAGTGCCAAAGAAGGCGAAATGTGTCGAAAGAGGAAAGAGGGACGGCGAAATGCATAATTGCGTATAATCTCTGCGGCCATGTAACCCAGTAATCGCTCGATCGGGGTTAATAGTTTCCTACCCATGAGAATACTGACATACCTTATCAGGTCCGCGGATCTGGAGTGCAAGGTTGACTTTGTCCTATGGCCACGCTGTGTATCCCGTGTCTTCTCGCCGACGCAGCTTCCGTTGTTATTTTTAGTTCCTCGCGAATGTTATATACAATACATAGCTCGATGCGGGGAGAGATTTGGGATATGAAAGAGAGAACGGACCCGAATATTGGTGGCAAGGATGCCGGTTGACGCCTCGTGTTTTCCATGGTTTCATATCGTCGTCTCGGTATGTACTCGGACAAAGCGGGACGACGACGACGACGACGACGACGACGATCAGAGACGGGCTAGCTGAGAAACGGAGCTAATTGTGACCAGTGATCCGAATTACGAATATAACAGCTGGCATGGAAGTTCGAGGAGCTTCCAGAAATCGGGATCTGAACGTTCGGCGGCGTGCCATCAGACTGAGCTCGATGGCGACACAGTGGAGTACTGCGTAGCTGGAGGAGAAGGAGAGCGTTACAAGAATGGAGGGTGGGAACCGAAGAAAGCAAGAGAGAGTGCAGAAACGGAACACCACTCAGCGTATTCGCGACGTGTCCGGCGCGAATGCCGCAGACCGACCGACCGAAGGATGAAAAGACGGTCAAAGATAGCCACGAGTGCGGAGAGGCGCTCGAATTATACAGTCCGAAAGAGAGTGCCGCAAAAGAACAGAGGATCCCTATCATGGTAAATCTGGTAAGCCTTGTACAACTCACGGGTCCATTGGAGGATGAAACATTGTTCTCCGACAGAGCCAATCTGGTCGTGTCCTTGGGTCTGCTGTTTCATAGCTGAATGAACGTGTATAAACTGTCAAGATGTGGACTCTATGTTGTCGCTAATTTTGCTCGGTTTGCGGGTATCGGGAGGGTTCGGCAATTGGTCCGTGGACCTGCTTAGTCATTGTTTATGGACTCCGCCGTGGACACGTGGTCGTTTGATCTTGTTTTTTTCCCTGTCCGTCCGCTTGGACAGGGGCTCCGACAATCAACTCATCGCTGCTCAATTCGCCTCAAGTCCTCCGTTTCTCCCTTAAAAACTCGTCCTCGTCGTTGTCCGCAGCGTACACCTTTCTTGTGCCAACTATTGGCCTGTATTTTTTACTAGGTTTGCCTCTAGCACCCGCTAAAAAGTCGCTTGTTTTGATTCCCCATCAAGCCGTGTAAAAACAATGGAAGGACCTCAAGAAGCCATAAAAACCACAAATGGAGCCTCACAGAGCATCCTTGTCGAAGAAGCCACCCTTGTCGACATCAATACACCGCAGAAAATGGTTGGCAGACTTTTACCCTTTATCCAACCCAGTCCCTAACAAGGATAACGCCGAACCCTCGGGTTACCGCTTTACCCCTTTCTTCAGGTTGAACAACCCGACTCACCTCCAGAATCTGCATCAAGCGCACGAAGAATTACCCGATCACAAACTACCGGTCGTCCGACAGTACGCTGGGGCAAATACGGAAGAGAAAACGATTCGGACGAAGAGCCACGATCAGAACAAAAGATTCAGGCAACCCTCAAACGAGGTTTTGATGCGAGGGCGGTGGATGAAGAAACAGACGAAGATGGCGATCAGGATACCTCATATCAACCGGCAAAGATCCCTAGGATGGAACCAATTCCGTTGGTTCCAACTTCGTCCTCTACAACCCTGGTTGATGAAGCCGAACAACCACCAATGATAGAAGCTACACCTACCCTGCCTTCCATTTCGCCTCCCGCTGGAGAATATACTTTCTTGGATGCTTCATCTAGCTCATTCACTGCAGAGCGACGTGGCCCACGAATACGCACCGCTCCCCCTGTTCCAGTTCCGAATTTAACAAAGAAGAGTCGTGGCCGACGCGTACCGACGGCTGGGGATACAGCCCCAGAAAGCGAGAGCGTAGAGGGCAAAAAGGGAAGAGTTTATGTATGCAAAGTGCAGGATTGTGGCAAGTGTTTCAGCCGTGGCGAGCATTTAAAGAGGCACATCAGATCTATTCACACACACGAGAAACGTAAGTCCGATCGTAACGCTCATCTTCAGCGATGACACGAGCTAATCTTTTCTGATTAGCTTTTAAATGCACCCACCCTTCTTGTGATAAACGTTTCAACCGCAACGATAATCTCCTCCAGCATTTGCGCGTACACAAGGGTGACAATTCTTCGCAGACGTCCGTAGACTCAGCCTCAGGTCCTGCCGGTGATGATGCTGCGGCTGCAGAGAGTTCATCGACACCACAACGCGCGTCCTCGAAAACTGGCAACACAACACGTCGCGCCACTCGACCGCTTCGCAAGACTAAATCCGCCGCGTCGACGCCACCCATCCCAGCCGATCGTCTGGCTGCGTCGCGAGTTCCAGGACGTAGCCTGCCGCTCCCCCTGCCTCGGACATATTCGATGCCCCCCCTCACTTCGCTTGCCCCAACATATCATAGCCCAGCAGTTGCCGGGTTCATGAACAACACCAATATTGCCGTGTCTTCTCTCCGCACTGCCATTGATGAAAGCGATGGCGAACCCGAGACAGACACTGATGTCGAAGCGCGAGGCAGCCACGAACGGGGCCACGATATCCGTTCATTGTATAGCTTCTCCCGTGGTCTCGGCAAACAGTCTTTCCGAGACTCGGCATACTCCGTCCGAGAAGCGGGGCAGTCTGAGCAAATGAACGGCAACGTCATGAGCAAGACTGTCACCAGTAGTGCTCGTGACGAGCATATGCCAAACGAAGGAGGCATCCAAGCAAATGCTGAGGTGGTCTCGAGTCGTGATTCCGAACCCAGCGCTTTCCAAGCGGAGGCAGAGGCAGATGAACGCTCGACTGGTATACCATCTGCAGCGCCATCTCCTCCCCCGTCTGCCGTGTCTGTTCAGTCACAAGACTGAGTCAGCACGAGCATCGGGCTCACAGCCTACCCACCTCAGGATAGATAATTAACTATTTTTGAACATGTTGATCATCTTCAACGTCGTCGAATCTTCTTTTTTTCCATTGTTCCGTGTGACCCCGTCCATGTCCGTCTGGTTCGCGCCGTCATTCTGTTCGATCACGATTCTCTTTCTTACGGATGGCTTCTTGCGCGTGTTGTTTGGCTTGCCTTTCCTGCCTCGGTTCTTAGCCTGTGTCGTTTTCTTATGTGCCATAGTAATTTTTTCTCTCTTTCATACTGCTCTGCTGAGTTTCTTTCCCGGTGATACTTGCTATCGGCCAATTTTCTTCACGCTACTTACTTTTCAGCTAATCACGAGCTTCGACGGTTAGTCGATGGCCTCCCCCACTTGGCCCCCCCTCACTTTCTTGGTCGGATACAGTCTGCTATACCTGGAATGTTGTAATACAGATTATTCTGGACACTACTAAGTAGTACTGTTCGGAAATGAGACAACTCCCTCATCATGACGAAGTTCATGGAACGACCTTGATGATCTGGGTCGGAACGATGAAATTTAGAAACAATCGCATTAATCGAGTTGAAAAACATGTAAAGAATGCGTGTACATGTTGCGTTCTTGCGTTGGGTATCGATCGGAAATCTGGGTGGAAAATTGTTCACTTCTCTTCACTTGCAGTAACAAGACTTCCAACGTTGGCCATATGCATGATAACAAGTGGTGCGTCCACAATACAAATTCATGATCAGTGTGACTAGGAAAGGCAAGTAATACATCGTCGTTCCATCCCGTAGGATGTTCATAGCCTACAAATATCCACTTAAAGGTCACACGATTTATCGACGGCTTCCACAAGACCGGCGCGCCGACACACGTGGCAGTCGCGATGGCTTGAACGGGGGGGACAGCATCAGATCTAGGCCCACTTGCGAACGTCATCTTCGGTAGGCCCCGCGGGAACATCGGACGCAGCGAGGTTGCATTGGTGGAAAACGCGGACTTGGTCAGGTTTAAAGGCACCGACGACGGTGTGCAAGAGTCCTCGGTTATGGAACAGAACGAGGTCATTCTCTTGCCAATCGTGGGGGTACACGCGCTGTGTGGATGAGTGAGTCGCGTCCTCGCTATAGGAACGTGCGAGGTTGTCATACTTACTTTAGGCGCAATCCCAGGCCTTTGCATCTTGTAGAGGAGCTCGCGGACCTCAGCGAGATCTTTAATGTGTGCACCGTCTGGGTAAAGAGCATCCTCCTCGCGTTTTGCGCCTGCAGGGAGAGGCTTGACGATGAGTTCCTGCGCCCCACATGGGTGGACCTGGAAGTGGAGATCTTCGGTAACAGGGTTTTTCCATAGCTACCACAAAGAGGTATGTTTCAGCGATCTGTCTCTCTGGTTCGCATGGCTCGGCTTACCATAGGGAAAGTCTTGACCTTGGACTCCTCCCATTTGGGCAGATCATCCAGACGACGCTCGAGGCCTTCGTTCTCAATTCCCAGGCCAGTAGACTTAGCATGCGCGCGAGCCATCCAGACGTAAGGATGTGGTGCATACCGCACAGACGTTCTAACTGCCAGACTCTTGTATTTTTGTGGCAGAAGGTTGAACATCGTCTTCCCCGAGACGAACGCTGTGGTACCGAGTGGTACGGAAAGCTCATCTCCGAGGGGTCCATCGTCATACCTAACGGTCTGACGATCACCTTTAGGCACCGTGATACCATAAAGCGTGGTCACGCGAGGTGGGTTATAATCATATAGAGCTGCGTCGATGTGCCATCGGTAGAAGCGGGTGTAACCCTTGGCTTCATCCTCCTCGGATAAGGGGGTCTTGTGAAAGGTCGTATGGGACGGGTGCACGAGAGTGGCGGTGGCGAGACCTTCGTGATCGGTGACAATACCATTGCCAATGAGCTGCACTTGGGGTACACGAGGAATGGTCTTGAGGTCCGGATGAAGGATAGACTCTTTCGTGGACTGCGTCTTGTTGGTTCCATGTCCATACGACTCGGCTGCCGGGTCGAATGCCTGGGGCGTGATGGGCGCAAGTGATGAGACTCGGGAGGCAGTGTAGAGAGTGGCGAGCAATTTACCTTGGTGAGTGCGTACTGTTGTTCTGGCGTAATAGTGACGTTGCGGAAAAGGAGAGCGCCATGCTGGGTAGAGTCATAGGGTTGCGCTGATTGAAAACGTGGGGCTCGGGGAGATTAAGATGGAGCTGCTAACCTTGTAGAGCGCGTCGTGGATCTCAGCAAACTCAGGCTGAGCTGGCGTGAGCTCTCCAGGGTTAACACCCTTCACCTCGCGACCAAAGTCAACATTGGAGGGGTTCAGAGGATCCGCTGAGGCCAACGGCAAAGGGGTTAATTCGATAGCCATGTTGGCTAGTAGATGATTCGCAACCACGGGTTAACGAGTCAACTCGAGCGAATCGGTTGGACAAAACGTACTGTGTGCGAAAGTTCCTGGAGTTGCAGAGGAAAAAGGCGCTCGGAACAAGGAGGGTCGTTCTAATGCCGGCAGGAGCCTGAGCATGCCGACCGACCGGCCGGCTAGGCCACAGCTCAAAAAGTTCTATCTTGGCTGTTTTCGGGATTGGACGATAGTACAATGATGCGCATTCCCAACGAATACTACAACAATTGGACCGGGGGCGCGCAGTCACTCTCACCTCTCACGGCAAGTAAGAGCCGCTAAGCACCTACTCATACCCGTATTACTAGTATGATGAGATAGATATCTGATCATGGTCTTGGTGCTTTTGTCAATTCTGGCCGCCATCCGATTCTTCAAAGTTCGATTCAACAAACCAACACAGTTGGTAGCCATGTTGAAGCGAGTCTTGTACCGTCAATTTGTTGCACCCAGAATCTTCTGTATAGCGTTAGTCCTGTAACAAAAATGAGCCTCACCGTTTGTATGGAGATTAGGGGAACAATCAAAAAGGAAGCATCGTACGTTATTACCTTTTTTGGTCCTTCTGGTAGCCTAACCAAGTTCGGACTCGACTTCCATCACTTGGACGGTTGGCACTAGGTAGGGTCAGGCAGGCATGGCAGACTCGCAAATACGCCACAGAAAGTCGTCTTCTACCTCTCGAACCGACGACGAAGACGCGCCAAAGGTAAGACCACTTGAGGAACCCTTGCCGTGTGCAATCATGTAGCATGGTTCATAGCCCATGAAGACTCGTGCATCCTTCCGAAAGCTTCTTGGTCTGGTTGTTGTTGCATCAATCTTCGTCCTGTATCAGGTGGGTGAAACGTGAAAAGTGACATGCCCTGTATCTGACATGGATATTGGCACAGTTACGTGGCGTTCGTGAAACTGAATCCCATATAAGTGGAGTCAGACTTGGGGTTGTTCCGACATTCGCAGCAGACGAATCAAAACGTGACGCAGTGGTGGAGGCATTCAAGGTACGTCCCTTTGAATACGCGTCTCTATTTCTTCTCATGTCGATTTTTAGTATGCTTGGTCGGCGTATGGTATGATGTCATCATGTGACGGTTTCCCTCGCTAACCGTCTCAGAGCGCGATGCTATGGGCGACGATGAATATCATCCTTTGAGTAACACCGGTTCGAACCTAACAAAGGCTGGGGGCATTGGGTATACCGTCGCCGACTCAATTGATACAATGCTCATCATGGGTCTGCAAGACGAGTACCAGAGGGCAAGATCCTGGATACAGAACCATCTGTCCTTTGATCGTGATGCAGGCTTCAACACGTTCGAGGTAAGCTTGTTGAATACCTGGGAATGCAAGGTTTAAGAATAACATGTATGCATCATATTAGACGACAATCCGCGTGTTGGGTGGATTGTTGGCCGCATATCACCTTTCAGACCAGGACCCCATCTTTCTCGAGAAAGCAAAAGAAATCGGAGACCGTATGACACCTGTCTTTGATACCCCTTCTGGTCTCCCACTCTCTTCCGTCAACCTTCATCGTCGGGAAGGTATACCTGACCGTGATAACAATGGTCTCGTCAGTACTGCAGAAGCTGCGACGTTGCAGCTCGAATTCCGCTATCTCTCGTATCTAACAGACGAGGACATCTACTGGGAGAAGTCCGAAGCGGTACTACCATTTTTATCTATCATGAACTCATTGTCCGTGTTCATCAACATCTGTAGGTTATGGCCGTCCTCAAAGCCGCGAGACTCCCACATGGTCTTGTACCCATCTTCGTCGAGTACGTGGCCATAAATCATGGTGTATAATTCCCTCTCATCATTTTTTGTGTAGCCCCCAAGATGGTCGTTACAGGATTTCATCTATCCGCCTTGGCTCCCGTGGAGACTCTTACTACGAGTACCTACTGTGAGTACCTAGGGTTGATTTTCGTTTAATCCAGTTGTTTACTCGTTGCCCACAGAAAACAGTACCTTCAAACTGTGAGTTTCTGAAAATGATGCTCGCCGACCTTCTCTGAAGGCATATTTTAGAACCAAACGGAAGATATCTACCGCGAAGTGAGCCTTCGGAAATCATCGAGGCCCTGTTGGAATGCTCATACACGCTGTAGATGTACGACCATGCGATGACAGGAATTCATGATCAACTCGTAAAGACCAGCATTTCCGGTCAGCTTCTATATACTGCCGAGCTCATTCCGCGTGGAGGAGACATGTTTGTGCCCAAAGCACTCCTATCATTCTTTAGATCCTCACGTCGCTATTTTGACAGGAACTGGCAGCTGGATCCTAAGCAGGATCATCTTGTTTGTTTCTTAGGTGGGTCGCTCATGTTGGGAGCGACGACTTCAGGGGCCCTTGTGGACCGTGTTTCTGTCCCTCCGCTCCCCAGCGAGCTCTCTGAGCAGGCTAAGCGCGATTGGCACACGGGTGTTGAACTCATCAAAACGTGCATGGCAACTCACGAGACAAAAACGTAAGTTATTCTTTCCTGGTTGCCCAATGCCCATATGCATACCTAATGTTCGCAGTGGACTTTCTCCCGAAATCGTACATTTCCATGTGCCGGGAGACGGCGTGAACGACTGGGCAAATAGGACTGACTGGTACATCAAGGGATCTCGGTGAGACAATTCCCCGAAAAGCTTACCGATAGACTTGACTCTATCATTTCAAAAATCTTGACAGTCCTGGGCAGATACCTTCCCTTGACGCGAGATATATATTGCGGTAAGCCTCCTCAAGCTCTACCAAAAAGTGGTATTCATTTGAGTCTTACAGTCCAGAAACGGTCGAATCCCTCTTCATCGCCTTCCGACTAACGGGTGATACGTGGTACCGCGACCAGGGCTGGGCTATCTTCCAAGCGATCGAAAAACACTGTCGCGTTCCCACAGGTGGCTATGCCAGTGTGAGGAACGTGGAAGAGGTTCCTGTTGTGCAGGACGACAAGATGGAGACGTTCATGCTGGTAAGCCCCTTCGTGCCCGGATCGGTTCCCTGTTCATAACCAATTCGAACTTGTAGAGCGAGACCCTCAAGTATTTGTACCTGCTATTTTCGGATGCTAGCGTTCTTCCGTTGAACGGTATGTTCCCTAATACAGAATCCTCCACTGTCTAACCATTTTGAATCATACTTCAGGATATGTCTTCAATACAGAGGTGCGTTTGGCTCTCCTACTTGGGAAAATGACTCATAAACTATTCATGCTAGGCACACCCCCTTCCGATCTTTATGCCTACGATGCAAACAAGGTTCTCATGAAACGCTGGGTTCATTTCTCCTGCTCCTTCGCTTTGTAGCGATAGATCGGTGGCTTCTCGGAATATTTAAATAATAAATCAAGCCGATGTGGTTCTATGCGCAGCAGCCTGCTGCTCATTAGCTTTTCTGTCACCGAGCAAATGTGAAATGATAATCGGCGCTCTTATCGCATTCATTGCTCATTGTGCATTCGCGTTTCCTGAGGACTAACTTGATGAGATGATGGCGGATAAACTGGCCAGCCAACTTCGCACCCTAATCACGTCCGGCGTATCGTCAATGAAACGAAAACAATCATGGATTAATGGAAAGCTAACTGTCCAAACACTATAAGAGGCTAGGCAAATTATGTATGTTAGTATGTGGTTATAGCGAATGGATCTAAAACTGAAGGAGAGTCGTCATCAAGTCGTTTCAAAATATAGGTGATAAGATAATCCATCATGTCCGTGTGCGGGAGAGGAGAGTCTCCTACATCGCACTAGCGACAGCTTGGGCGTACGACTTGCCCTTCCAGGCAGACCCATCGTTCAAGCTAGCACGTGTGATGTATTCCCAAGGTTCGTCAGTCTCGGCGTCGTCTAGAGCGATGACGGGCCGGATCGGAGGGATGACTTCAAAGTCGAGGTCTACAAATGCAGCATCGTTCAGATAAGCGACGCCGGACCCTCCCTTGAAGACGAAAGCACTTACGCTTCGCCTTGATCTTACGAGGCTTCGAGATAAGATCACCCAACGTCAACGCCATGAACGAGCTCGTGCTAGTTCGGGGTTCCCCCGCTTGTACTGGCCCAGACGCAGCAGAGGTGTGAATGGGCGCCGCCACGTCCGACCCGGTCCGTTCCTCAGGATCCTCGCCATCCCAGCTCTCCATGCTCAACTTCCGGACGAGCTTGGTTCCATGTGAGACCTTCAACCCCAACACCTTCAGAGCTGCAGCCTTCTCCTTACGCTCCTTCGTGAGCGCATGCTCTCGCCGCTCCTTGGTACGGTGAAGAGCATGCTCATGAGCGCGCACTTCCTTGGTAGCGGTGCCTTCGACGTTGAGGCGGGCAGCGCTCAGTGCGTCATGAGAAGGGTGGGAGGATTTGGTAGATGATGTGGTAGACATGAGAGAACGAGAGGAGGCATGGTGTAGCTCTTATATAGTTAATGTGGCGTGGTCTGACTCAGGCTCGGGCGCGGGAAGATCCAAGCGCGAGCCGAGGGGCTAACTCACCAAGCAACAAGGATGCTGGAGCTGAAGGGTGGAATGGGGCGTTGCTTATCAAACATACCAAGGAGGGCTAGCTGAGGACTTACAGCGAATCATTTTGAGACATTTCACAGGACAAAAGCACTGGACCTTGACAGTGAGTACCGCGCAGGCACAACGCGAAACAGGTAATTGATCGGCACGTGATCGTTCCATTTATCGTATCTCAAGAACTTCGTCTCTCCCCGAGAAGGCGCCGATAAACGTGTATCGCGTCAAGCACAGGTTCGAAGACGTGGAACGTTTGCATTCGCCTCGAGAATGAAATTCGTCAGTGCACAATGAACACAACAATACATTTGTCTAAGTGGATCGTACTGTAACAACAAGCATTCAGCAACTTCTCTCGGTCGTAAGCTGACTATCGGGTCCATATTTTTTTACTTCTTAAGGAGGGCGGGAGCATTGAGGCCAGCAGACAGTCCCTTGTCACCGGCGTAAGTCACACCAGTGCCTTGGAGTTCGTCCCTACGAAGGCAAATCAGCATATTCAACGAAGGAAGCCAATCAGACTTACTCAATGCGCAACAAGGCGTTGTATTTAGCGACACGCTCGCTCCGTGCAGGTGCACCAGTCTTGATCTGACCAGTACCGAGAGCAACAACGAGATCAGCGATGATGGTATTCTCAGTCTCACCACTGCGGTGGGAGACCATGACACCCCAGTTATCGGACTGAGCGAGCTGAGCACTGAAAGGCACAGTGAGCGTATACATCAAAATTCTAGAAAGGTAAACCGTACGCTTGGATGGACTCGGAGATGGTCCCGATTTGGTTGATCTGAGGGGTAAACTATCAGCCTCTCCTCGCTCGGCTGAGCTGAGAATCACAAACCTTGAGGAGCAAACCATTACAAGCTTTCTTCTCAATAGCAGTCTTGATCCTCGAAGGGTTGGTGACGGTCAAATCGTCACCGACAATCTGAACCTGGCACCGCTTGGTGAAGTGGGACCATGCCTCCCAGTCATCTTGGTCGAAGGGGTCTTCGATGGAAACGATAGGGTACTTGTTGACGTAGCTTATGTAGAGGTCGGCGAGCTCGGTTCCGGAGATCCACTTCTGGGGGTCGGAGTCAGGGTTCTTGAAGTCCAGGTCGTACTTGCCGGCCTTGTAGAACTCGGACGATGCAACATCAAGGGCGATCTTGATCTTGCCCTCATAACCAGCCTTCTTGATGGCCTCGCTCAGAAGCTCGAGAGACTCATCAGCACCAGAGACGTTAGGAGCGAATCCTCCCTCATCACCAACATTGACGGCTGATAGGGGAGAGTCGCGTTAGTCAGTGAGGGAGCAAAGGAGTGCACACAATACTGACCGTCAATGCCGTACTTGGCACTGATAACCTTCTTCAACGTGTGGTAGGTCTCCGTACCAATCTTCATGGCCTCAGTGAAGCTAGAAGCACCGGTGGGAAGAAGCATAAACTCCTGGAACGCGAGCTTGTTACCAGCATGCGAACCACCGTTGATGACGTTGAATGCCGGGCAGGGCATAACATAGGGTGGCTTGACACCAGCGAGTTCAGCGAGGTGCTGGTACACAGGAACACCCTTCTCGGCCGCACCAGCCTCGACGACGGCGATAGAGATGCCGAGAATGGCGTTAGCACCGTACTTGCCCTTGTTAGCAGTGCCGTCAAACTTGATCAAGAGATCATCAATTTCCTTCTGCTGTGTGACCTTGAGGCCAGAATTGATCAGCTCAGGGCCGAGGTCATTGATGATGTTCGCGACAGCCTTGGAAACACCTAATAAAAAGAGGCATGAACGCGTGATAGGAGACGCGATCATGGCAGAACTCACCCTTGCCGACATAGGCAGACTTGTCACCATCACGGAGCTCGAGGGCCTCGTGCACACCGGTGGATGCACCAGAGGGAACAGCAGCACGGAAACGTCCTGTCAGAATCATAAGTTGGGTTCGATCTATACACATGTCTTGGAGTGATTACCCTTCGCGGTGTAGAGGTCAACCTCGACGGTTGGGTTTCCGCGGGAGTCGAAGATCTGCACAAGAACGCTTCATGGTGAGTCTATGTACACATATACGTAGGTTTGACTGACCTGGCGCGCGTGTACTTTTGTGACAGACATGGTCGAAGTAGCAGAGATGCGAGGCAAGTCGAAGGAGATTGTTTGGCGGATGCAATCTTATACGCGCAATCGCCGTGGGAAATCTGATTATCTCCACCTCACCCCCAACCCATCCTCACTGGCCCGGGTATGAGATCAACGAGCTCCTGAAACTGAACCTTGAGCTTGACTGATCATGGAAACGTTTGATTGTCGCTCGGCGAAAATGCGGTCAAGGCATGCGAATGCACCTTAGATTTTTGCGCATCAGTCGGTCATCAATGAAGCGTTTCAGCAGTCAATTCAGGACCACCTCCAGAATGGTTGTAGATACAGCGAGTAACAGCGATATATCTTAGCGCCGCTTCCGTCCCTCGCTTTTCTTGCCAACAGGTAGCGACTTGAGCAACGCTGCCTTGGCGCGGTTTTTGTTCTTCACGTTCGCACTCGTGTAAAAGTTTTCGGCCTTTTTCTGCGTAGACGTGAGCAAGAGAACGTAAAATGAGATAAAAGTGAGAGTGTACTTTGTTGGTCTTCATTCGAGCCTCTTTCGTGGGACGCGCAGGCGACTCTTCGTCCGAAGGAATGTGCTCTACAGCCAAACGATAAGATCAACCACATTGCGATGCCAGGGACCGTACCATTAACGGATTGCATGGCTGCCTTTGGGGCTTTGTTACCACCCAACATCGGATCGGCCTCCTCCTTGAACACGTCGTTCCATGACAACTCCTCCTCATTAACTTCGGCCGCGTCCTCCGGTCCCTCTGGGCTTTCCTCCAGAGACCCATCGTCCGGTACGATCTCTTCCTCGGCATCGCCATCATCCTCCAACGGCTTTATGTCTTCAGCGAGGAACGTGTTCTTTTGCATGATCGACCTGAGGTTCTGCTTGACGCTCATAACCTCCTTTTCATTTTCTGTTTCCTGTGCTTTTGCCTTACCCTTACCCTTGTTCTTCGCCTTCAATTTCGCCTCGGCCTTGTTTAGTTCCTCAGGTCGCTCAGGAGGAGGAACGAAAAATGGTATGCGGCCCCTGACCCAATCGGTCAGAATGATTTTGGCAACGCCATCCACATCGGGTTCTCCGCCTTTGAGAAGGCGGCCCTTCATCTTCGCCAGTGTATTCAAAAAGTCTTCGGGCTTCCACCCATGAGTCGGGTCGTTTGGATCTGGAAGAGGAACATCATATGTGCGGGATAGATACAGCGGTTTGACGCGCTGCATAAGCGTAGGTATGTGTTCCGAAGGGGTAGGAAGGGCTTCGACGCGGACGACACCCTTGAGAACTGTCGAGGTTTCTGAGTTGTGCGCAGATGTGGGGACGATACCAGGGCAGTCTATGAGGTAGATCCGCTTAGTCAGTGTGATATATTGCCAGACCTAGGGGACGACGGGTCAGTCGCATAACTATGGTATTGAGAGAGGGATGAACCTTGGTTTCACCGGGTACAGGTGCAACGCGACAGACTTTGCCACTTTTGAGGGTATTTATTACACTACTCTTCCCGACGTTGGGGTATCCTACAAAGCCTACAGAAATTTGCTTCTTATCTGAATGAAGCTGCGAGAATTGGCGAAGGAGTTGTATGAGAGAACCCTTGCCAAACGAGTGGTTGGGTGATGCGTGGAACGCAATCGTGGGGTATTTCGGCGTGAGATGTTGTATGTATCTTGCCTGTCAGAGGTTAGATGGAACACCCGGTGCAGATCAAATACGCGAACACTTACTGTGACCCAATTGGGTACCAAATCGCACTTGTTGAGAACGAGGACGACCTGCTTGTGTGCCTTTTCTTTCTTCAAATATTCTAGCACGGACTCGCACATTGTCCCGAGGGGATCGCGAGCATCCAGAATGTGCAAGATGACGTCCGAAGAATCGATCACTTTATAAAGTTCTCCGTATATACGCCGCGAGGTTCCCTTTGCAAAGATAGGCTCGATGTAGTCGGCATGCACAGGTTGGAAATCTCCAACTAGGATTTGTTCCGGTTCCCCTGAGCGTATCGTCAGCGAAAGAAACAAGAGGTTAAATACAGTTGCACGAACCTGAAGCTCCCGCAACAGGTCCCTCAGTCCGTTCGGCTTCCTCTGCGGCTGCTGCGCCGAATTTTCCGAGTTCTTCGAACGTTCCGATGTCCAGCCTTGGTCTCTTTCGCTGGGCTTTGGGCCCAAAGGTCTCACCGAACGGTTCGGTCTCTACGATGTGTGATCGCTAGCCAGGTTACGTCTTAATTACGACGTGCACATAATCCATGATCAGGACTCACTTTCTGGGTATTCGGGTTAGCTGCATCGTCGAGCAGTGCCATAGGGAGTTTGTTTCGGCGCAAGAGGACTGAGTACGGGTCATCCTTTTTGGTGGACAGATTCGTCCTAAAGTGATCGAGCGCAGTCTGGGAGATCACCCTCGTATTACCTGATGAGTTATAGCCATCATGAGCGATTCGATCATAAAACATCTCCAAACGATATAACACGCACCGAACCACCGTCGGTCAGGCTGCACACGCCCTGGCTTAGTCTCGTCTTCTCCTTTCTGGAAGGCAGCTGCCTTGATGATGTTTCCGTCCTTATCCCGGACGGCCTTTCCGCCAGTAAGCATTTTGGCTTTAGCGACCTGCTTGGCATTGCGGTAGAAGTTCTCTCCTTTGACCTTTTTGAGTGATACATCTTTAGAGGAGGAGGAACGGGTCTTGGGAGATGACCCAGCCGTCCGTTTCTTCGTTGGCGCCATGGTGTAGATTGGTTGGTCCTCCTGGGCATGCGCTCAAGCAAAACTCGAAGCATTCCCACGATACCATCTTAAGCATTTTAACCCCTGAGTATATGTACGAGGAAACGCAAACTACATATCCTCGCTCCGAGTGTCAGTTATCATTCTTCTCGCTCTCTCTAACCTCCGAGAACTCGATGGTTTTACATGATAACATCCATGTGAGGCACAATTGCTTCTGATTTTCTGGGCCTCAGATTTACCCTCACATGGTCCTTTTCTCTCCTCACGCGCACCTGGATGGAATAATTAATCCAGCACTCAAGCTTAGTGATAACTCTATAGATCTTGCTCCGTTTGTGGTGTTCCATCAGATTAGATAGTGCGGGCAGGCGAGTAGAAAAACACCCGAAGGTCGGCGACGACAGAGATGCGTACGAAACAGACAGTCATGACACGGTCAGAAATTGTATTCCCGATGAACTGGCAACCAAATAAAATGTGGACGGACTCCCCCTCAGTGAAGAGATCAACTGACACAGTAGCGGCGACACTCCGCGATGTTGCCTCTCGTCCTCTACGATATCCCCTCCAAGCTCCCAGGTAACAACTGGACTCCCAACTCCGTTGATCTAGATTCGTCTTGAGCTACAAGAAACTTCCCTTCGAGCCCGTCTGGATTGAGTACCCAGATATCGTTCCCAGGATGAAAGAGCTCGGAGCCATACACGGTCCCTGTTCTTAGCAACCCCAACACCGGTGCTCTAGCGATTCCTGGGTGATCGCTGAGCGCTGAGAAGCTGGGCTTGGCGTGCCGGGTGCCGCTTCGAGGTTCTCTTTCCTGCGCACGTCACAGATTCTGAACGAGCATTTCTTGGAGCTAAAGTTGACGAATGGTCTCCTAAAGGACCAACCCGCGATGGTAACTGGGCAGCCCTCGAGAAGGGTTTGGATACCATACCTTTTCTTATGCGGATATCATTCTCGCGTGCCGCATTCTTTCGGGTTTATCAGGACGCGGAATGGGCCAAGATTCGTTGAGAAAGAGTGTACCCTCGCCTGAAGGATGATCGATATCAATGATCGCCTCTGCTTGTCGTTTTTTTCGACCTCCAAGAACTGTTTGCACACTGCACAGTAATGTCCTCTAGGCCGATCCCGCATCGTGCTTCAACGACGTCCAACGGTCTACAAGCCTTGTCGCAAGGACAATAGTTCACAAAGATAATAGTTCTGAACCAGGTTATGATGTTGCAAGGGCTACAAAACGATACATGGATGTAAAGACGAGAGATGTTCCAGGTTTTGTCGACATGCCGTGCCCTGTATCAACGTCGATACGACACTTCCTATGCTGGTCAATGTTCTCGAGAGATCAGGACTCCGTATTCGAAGTCACTGGCACTGTCATCGACGGTAGAGCAGTCTCCATCGCGCAGCGTGGCATTCTCCCTTGAAGAAGAAGAAGGTAAAAATTTGCGCGAAGGTTCTTATACGGGCTCGGCTAATTGTTTCCCACGGTGTCCTATAATTGGGACTTCCCTCAAGCTTCGGTGTTGCACTTGAAGGTGAGCATCATACGTGACTTCAAGGTGATGTTCAAGACGTGTTTCACGCAGGGTATGTTGTCCAGACGCGCGTGCATCTCATTCTGCATCTCATTCCGCCATCCTAGCTTCACGCTGTCTCGCGTCCTCGAGCCGGGCAGAGCTGCACACCACCGCCATCCGTCAGGCCAAGAAAACGGTCTCAAAGGCACAGAAAAAGATAGACATTAAACAAGGCAAAGACGCTGCCCGTCTTTACGCCGTCCTCGGTTCCGAATACAACAAAGCAGACAAGTGGATAGGATGCGACCTTCAAACCGCCATCCTCACGCAGGACGCGCTTCACTCCGATGACGCAGAGTCCCAGGTCATGCGCTTTCCGGAAGGCGAAGTGAATATACCTGCACATCTAAGCTATGGGATTGAAGGAAGCGAGGGAAGGAAATTGATGTTTGAAGTTTTGCCAACCTTGACGGCCGAGAAGGGCGCGACGACGTTCGACGAGAGTACGGTCGAGAATACGAAGGAGGCTATGGCGGAAGAGCTGCAAAAGGCGAACATGTTCGCGAAACTTGTCGACCTTCGGAACGCAAACGCGAAAGGCCTCGCTTTCGAGAACCGCAGACGTATCATCGCAGCATTCTCGACCCCCGAGCAGCCAAACGACACAGGCCGGCCGGAGGTTCAAGGTACGAGTACTCCAATATGCTATCCGTTTCGGACCACTCACTTCGCCACAGTCGCCCTGCTGACATACCAGATCCGCAATTTGTGGACACATCTGCTACAGTTCCGCAAGGATGTTGCGAATCGTAGGGGCTTGCGTAACCTCGTCCACCAACGAGCCAAGACCCTCAAGTATCTGAAGCAAATGGATCGGGATCGCTACGAGGCAATTCTACCTCGACTAGGCCTTGAGCAAGGCAGCGTAGAAGGGGAATTAGTTGTTTAATCGCTAATATATTTCTTCATTTCTGTCCTTCGAACCCCCATTCATTCAGTTGGCATAGTTGGCATTAAGTGCGAGCGTACACATTTACCCAATAAAAGACTCGTAACGTATAAGTAGAAGTAATCAGGAAGATGGTGTGCTAAAGTTCGGTTATGGTAGCATAATAAACGCAGCGCCCAAGAACATAATTTACACTGAACGTGAAAAGTCCACCGACCGTGCATAGCACCCTTCGTTCAGAAGAAATCGCCATAGTAATCGTCTTCAAACTCGTCATACTCATCCGAAAACCCGCAACACCAAGGGTCATCATGTATGTGCTTCTCCCCTGGAGCAGGAACGTGGTCTGGTCTGTCCATGGACAGCGTGACCTTTAAGCGAGGGATGTGTGTTTTCCGACCTTGCGGCGCTTCATATTCTTGATAATAGTCATGGTTTTCTTGTGGATCTGAGATAGAGTGCCTGGGATGTAGATTGTTAGTCCTGGATAAGAAGATAAACCGCTAAGCTGGGCGTACACGTCGTTCAGATGAACCTTGACTCTGGAGAGCTCAAAACATTCCCTCTCATTTGGAAGGTCAAGGCAATGAGCACAGAGCCAGGTTGCTTCTTCAAGAGGGCCCAAGTCAAGGCCGTCTGGGATCGCGTTTTGTGAAACGAGGGCAGAGAGGATAGCCTGGCTGGCCTTGATTTCCTGGTCGACATCGACCACCTTCGGCTCAAGTTCTTCATCAATCAGTTTCCACCGGACATTTGCCCTGCCCGCATGATTGCGGTTGTTGTGAACGACCTAGTAAAACGTTAATTGAAAGTAGAAAAAGCAACAAGCATCCGAATTACTGCTGCGCGCCAGCCAAAGACGGAGGCTTCAGCTTCGTCCACCTCTTCGTCGGACCACTCGAGGCATTCAAGACAAGCCAGCTCGTGATTTAACTGATCCATCTCGGCGGCCGTCGCGGTTTTAGGATCCAGGCCGCACGCTTCGACAATATTCGCGACAACTTTGCCAGCTTTCTCGTCCACCTGAAGAGGAACACAACTCCACCGCGAGCGACTGCCTATGGGGTAGTCGTATTGCTTGGTGGGATCGCCAGTAGGGTTATCCCAGTTGAAACCCTGCTGCTTGGTCAAGCAGCGATGCCCCATGACCTTGGGAAAGAAAAGGGGGTTGGACTTTACTCTGCGAGGGCGGGGAGTCAAACCAAATCCCCAAGGGTCGAACATGTCATCGTCTGAGTCGGAATCAGAGCTGAAATCAGAGTCGTACAGGCCGTAGAAGATACCAAAGCGAGGGTTGCAGCACTTGCAGTTGAAAACAGTAGTAGCGAGGGAGAGATCCTGGATGATCTGAGCATCGTCTGGGATGGGGGACTCAATAACTTTGCCCTTTCCTTTACCAGTAGGGTCGGTGGAAGACGAGCTCGACTTCTTATCAGTACTCGTGGAATCGGGGGCGTTGCCCGACTGAATAAGCCTGGACTTGGGATATAGCGAATCCTTGACTTTTTGAACGAGCATCCCAAGTATTCGGTTACGCCATTCGCTGATGAGCGCGTCCATGTTGGCAACCACTGGCGCAAAAGTGTCCTCGATCACTTCCGTTTCGGTGGGGAGCTCCAGAATTTCCAAAACCTGTGGCATCGCACAAAAGTCCATCGGCTCTGGCATGACGTCCGTCATAGGGAGGTGCGAGATTTTGTAAGCCCGGAGTATGGATACTGCAATCCGTTTACGTGAAATAATCAGGGCTTTGCGTTCGCGATCAAGGCGCTGGGCTTTCATTTGCTGCATATAATTGATCATTTCGCCCTGAATATTGACCCAGACTGCGATAGATAAGATAACGTATAGAACTAGGTGTTTATAACTTACTTCGGGGAGTTAAGCGAGTAGGTTGCTTCACGAGCCGATGGTGACATAGGTCATCGCGATAAGGAATTTGTTGGATCTCTGGTCCCCACCCGAGCTCCGTCAACTTCTCAATGATGCTGCGCAGGACAATTAATTGTATCTTCGACGCCGTACAGCTGCACTCACCCCTCTTTTCTTTCTCGCCTGAGGTCATCGAGCTGCTCCGAACGATCTTTGGCTTGGTTAGTCGCCCAAGCCTCAAGCAAAGCACCATGCTATCGGTGGATCATCAGTAACCCTACAGGCAGCTATCTGCGAGTGGCCAAACCTTTTCCATCTGGATAACCAAGGCTTGGCGCTCCTTGACGAATCTATCGCGCTCTTCGGGGTCGGTAAAAGACGCCCGCTTTTGTTGGAACTCTTGCAAATCTTTGGAGTAATAAGAAGGGCGTCCACGTTCTATGAAAAAGTACGAATCAAGGCCAAGGAACGACGAGCAACAACTCTGCCCTTACTGCCGTATTTACTAGGAACTGCTTTGTACACGGACTCCCCACCAAAAACGGGGTAGTCATCAACCATGCTGTGTGGCCGGGGGTTAGCCATGGGATGCACACGCCGAACGCTATACTCACCACTCCTTGGCGCATTTAGAACAAATACGCCTTCCAATCCTCCAATCAACCGATCGGATGTTCGGGGCCAAGCATTCCTGCATGATAGTTAGGGGCAAGGTGGAATGCAAGGAATGGATGAACCCACATGGCAATGAGTATCGAATGCCAAATTCGCAAAATGCAGCTCGCTCATGTAAGGGGGGCAGTCCGGCAAATCGGGCACATTTTTACGGGCGGTTATCCAAATAGATAGGGCAGAACGGTGCATGAGCAAGTGTCTGAACTGCTTGGTGGTGCGCGCAAGGCGCAACACATCGAGAGGCCTGAGATGCCCAAATATCTAAGACCCAAGATAGGATACCGTGTTACTACTAAGAATAAGAATAACATTCAGGGGGTGCGCACCTCAAACAAGATATCCATGGGCATTTCCATGAGGCCGGCGAGTCTGCCTACGACTCGGCCCCATCTGGGTTTCTTGGATTTCATTTGCTCGACTTGAGAGGACTCGGCTCCATCGGCATCTGTGACCCGCTGCCTCTTCCTCGAACTCGAACTGGCGATACGGGTGGAGGCTCTGGGCTTCTTGACGTTATCACCAGGCGCTTGTGTAGCCTTGGCTGACTGAGGCTGAGCTCTTTTCTTGGGAGCCATCACGATCTGTGGTGGTATCAGGAAAGACCGGACGTGTTAATGATGGTGGTGAGAGACAAGGAGGAGACCGAGCGGAATTCAATTTACACTCGGCCCCAGCTTTCACTGAGTTTGTCTCGCGGAAATTGCCGCCAGAACGCGTTCATAGCCCACGTGACCTGGCGTAGCACGAGGAGCACAAGATAAAGACAGAGCGCGAACGAAACGCCATCGCTCATTTCTTGACCATCGACCATGACGATGATGGGCATCCCGCAGATATTGAAAGACACACTCAGTGCCGATGTCAATATCAGAATTGCAGCAGAGCTCAAGCTTTCCGAGGTGCTTCAGCATCCAGGTAAACCAGGTCGTTCCGAACAAGGTCATTCAATCTGATGTCAACTTGACGCGTTTACAGAGGCAGGACTGGCCCTTTCTCAAATTGCATTGGCCCAAGACGCGGCGGTGTCCCTTAGACAGATAAGTCGCTTTGATCCTTTGTCGCAAGCCGCGTCATGACATTGGTGGCCCAATACTCGGCGAGCATCATCCTCAGAAAGTACGTGAGCGAGCGATGGTCTCCCTATTTCCCTCAATTCAAAGGAAATGCACCCCCCGTGGAGGTGAACGCGCTCACCTCATTTCCGACTTTGATTAATGTCTATGTAGACAAAGGTGCAGATTCGCCAAAATGTCTTCAATGGGCTTTCGGATCCGGATCGCAAAATAAGATCACTTAGTGTTCGTGTCATGGTTATGTCGATGGCCTTGACCCTGACCCAAATACCCAGGCCCACGCGCTATCCTCGATTGCGTCCTGTGACTGGCCCGATGAATATCCTGAGCTGCTCAATGGCCTTATCCAACTCATCTCTTCCAGTTCTCCCAATTCAGTTCACGGGGCGATGCAAGTATTGACCGAGTTCATCAAATCAGACCTCACCGAAGATCAAATTCTACCCGTGCTCCGCCAGCTCCTCCCAGTCCTCCTTGCGATCATGAATGATGCACAGGTGAGCCTGCAGTGATTCACAAATTCCTGTAGCTCATGGTGTACTCAGCAACACGGCCCATTAACTCGTTCACGAAGTGTTTCCGTCTTCTGTCAATGTGTCACCGCACTCTACATGGTCAAGGAGCAGCATCCGCAAGCCGTGAAGGAGGCCACTGAGAACATCCTACCGATATGGCTAGATACGTTCAGAGCAACTTTGCAGCACTCTGTCCTCGATACGCTAAATCAACCCATTTGGGACAATTTGTCCGTTAGGATCCAAGTCTACAAAGTAAGTATCCGCCCAAACTATGACAATATTGTACCATTGACATACAGTCGGGACTGTAGGCATTGGACATAATTAACACCGCATTCCCTAGAGGGTTGAAGGCATACGCGGAGTCATTCCTAGACTGCTCACTCTCCGATCTCAAAGGTGTCCTTGCGAGCTATGACAAGTTTTATATCAACGCGACTGAATCAGTCCCCCCATCGACCGAGGACGATCCCATTGAGCTTCCGCATCTTATCTGCCCAATATTTGATTTCCTCTCCAATGTCGTCCGCGGAGGAAAGGCAAAACAATGGCTTGACAGGCAAAGTAACCCCCAAAATCTTATCCAACTAGTTGGTGCAATTTTCCAATTCTCCCAGATGACGGCGGAAGATGTAGGTTGCTCTCATTTTCAGCATTGTGATTGCTGACGGGCCGAACAGGAGGATACGTGGGCAACGAACGCCAACGCTTTCGTCGCACAAGAGGAAGATGAAGCAGAAGTTTACGGTGTCCGTGTTGCTGGGTTTGGACTGCTGAATGTATGGGACTAAGCTCTTACATCGGCTGAACTGATCTCACCTGATTGTATTCCATAGACCATCCTGGGCCGCTCGCCAGCGGAGGTTTGCGCCACTTTCCAGGGCATCCTGGAGCAAATCATAAGCTCATGCGAAGCTTCTCGAAAAGCAGGAGTGCAATATTGGCAAGTTAACCTAGGTGATACTTATGGGAGTCGACTCACTTGATAACCACAGGTGGAAGCCTTTCGAAGCCTCACTTGCAGCAATTGGATCCCAAGCCGAGGACATCCTCGAATGCATTGAAGACGAGCAAGAATCAGGACGCCAGAAGCCACTCGATATCGAGCAGCTGCTCGCAAACGTCATACCTTCCCTTCTTGGCCAAACTGGTCAGCTGAAATTCTAATATCGCTTTTGCCTTGTCTGATTTGTGTTGCGACAAGACTTCCCATTTCTCCAAGGCAGGGGCTTCGTGTTTGCAAGTCAGTTTGCAAAGGTGCTACCTCTGCAGATGGCAGGGCAATACCTCGAAGCGGCGATGCACGTAATCGAATCCAGTTCGTCCGGCATTCCTGTGAAAGTTTCGGCTGTGAAGGCCGTACACAAGTTAGGATCTACGTGTACTCAATCTTATGCCCAACTGATAATTGGATGTATTCCAGCTTTTGTCAAGGGGCCGAAGATTCTGCTTTAATGCCGTATGTGACTCGAATTGCTCAGGACCTTGGACCCTTCCTGCTCGTCACTACCGAAGACACACTGTCTCTAGTTCTGGGGACGATGTCAGTTGTGCTTGATGTTGACAAGGCTTCATGGCTTACAACTGACTTGGCCAACTCGCTCGTCCTCGCTACTCTGGAGGTGTGGACAAAGAACAGCAAAGGCAAGCCTGATCGATGCTGCGGTATAAAGGCTCACTTTATCCCTGGCAGATCCCATTTTCCTTTCAATCTTCACAGATATCCTTGCTTCGCTTGCCAAATCGTCCGCCCCAGGCGTGTATGAGACTGTCGTAAAGCAGGCCCTACCAACGCTTTGCACTGCTATCTCGACGGCCAAGCTTGAGGAATCCTGGATTGCAGGTTCAGCGATCGATCTTGTTTCGAGTCTCATCCGAGGAGCCCCAGAGAGTGGTCTCGGAGAAGGTTTCTTCACCCTTCTCGCCCCCAACCTGTTCACATGTTTGAAAGATGCGGAGGACAGGGATGTCCTACAGGTTCGTAAGCGCTTACTCTGACCTGCAGCTCATCTTTTGACGTCTTTGCAGAATGGTGTCATTTGCCTCACGCTTATCGTCCGGAAGGACTGTTCCCAAATTCTATCATGGCATGATCCCTCTGGTCAATCTGGCCTTGAACATGTCCTGAGGCTGATCGCCAAGCTGCTACAAAACGAAGACGAATCTGGTGGGCTTGTGATCGGTGACCTGATCATCCACGTCCTCCGCCGAGCTGGAGACGCTGTCCTTCCCGTACTCCCCGAACTACTTCAGGCGATGGTAGAACAAATGCTCACCGCCAAGACTGCAACATTCCTGCAAAGTCTAGTTATTCCTTTTGTGTTTTTGTTACATAACCAGGCGAATTCAGTACTGAGCATGCTCGAGTCGACAACGGTTCAAGGTCGAACCGCCCTCGACATCCTGATTCACACGTGGTGTGAAAACGCGGAAACGTTTCAAGGTTTCTGGCCAACCAGAATCAGTACGCTCACGCTGGCTGAGCTGTATGCGTCTGGCCGCCCAAGTTTGCAGAACTTGATTGTCAAGGGTGATATTATTATCAAGCCGGAAACCAAGAATGGTGAGTTTGTTCGCGATGCTTGGTATTCGGTCGTGGGACTGGTTTTTAATGACTTTCATCGCGCTCTTGCCGTGGTAGTGATTATGACGAGATCCCGGACCAAGGCGAGTGCGTGTCAATTTCGATTCTCTCTTCTGCGTTTGGGACGGTGATTTGATTGGTGTTCTCACCTGTTATTTTCTCGTTCTTGTAGCACCCCTCGAGTTCACATCCGTGACGTTCCCCGTCAAGGCCCTCAAGCTGCTCGTGCACGACCTACGTTCTAAATCCGAATCCGTCTCCTTCCCCGGAGGAGAGGGTTTCGTAGACAGTGACGACGAGGACGAAGGATGGACAGAGGAAGAACAACAGAACCAAGGATTCAAAGAGGAGGAATTCGCCTTCCTCTCTGAGATGCTCGGTCCCCGAGGAGCCAATTTCGACAACGACGACATCTTTGACGAAAGCGATGATGAAGACCTCAAGAACGACCCCATATCTCAGATCGACCTCAAGGTGAATATTTTGTCCTCGTCTTTCCTGGACACATGCGACGCAGTGGAATGGCACTGACTTTTCTGGAATAGGACCATATCATCACGTTCTTTAAAGATAGTGCGGCGAGGAACGTCAACAACTTTGCTGCAAACGTTGACCAGCTTTCCGCTGAGGAGACGCTCGTTGTGCGCCAGATCGTAGGGCAGTAATTCTGTTTTCATGAACCAGCTCGGCTGCCAGACGAAGGAGATACGTAAATGTGGTGTACACTATTAGACGTCGGAATGGATAAGTGACATTTGGTGGTCCCTGTGTAGATTCTGGTTCGTTCATCCTTCAGATTACCTCGAAGGTTGCTCTTTCCATTCGACCGTCGGAGAACTGTCATTGATTCTATCGGTGTGGATATTCATTTCCACCCCATTCAACGAATGGAACGGTATCCGTACATACTACAAACATGCAGCATACACAAATAACGAACCTTCATAAGCTAAGACGTGAATACAATACTCGGTGCGGGTCCTAAAACAATCCAACCGCCTACGGTCGAATGGCCCACGATCCAATGTTGTCCGTTATCAAGACTCAGAGAGTGGCAAATGCCGCCGCCGAGGCATCAAGAGGATCATACTAGTAGGTGAAGGCTATGATGGAGAGTGAGTTCATTCATAGCCAGAGGGAACAGCTTGGAAGAAACACAAACATACCCATCCAAAGCAGTATGGTAGGAGGGACGAACCCCGTAAGCTGGATGGGCTTGCGACCCCATGAATCGATGAGAAGGAACATCACAAAAATAGCAGAATCATAACATGCCCAAACACGGTATCTCACCGCCGGCTGACCAAAATAGGACAATACATGTCATCGGAGAGAACTCGGTCATTCATTCGACGTGCTGTCCTCAATACTTTCATCGAGTGCGAACTGTACTGTAGCATGTATTGCAATATATTGTGTGTAATAAAAATGAAAATGCACCCTACCCAATCCTTATTTTGCCCTCAGCTATTAGTACCGTGACTACTTACTGAGCTGATACTAATAGCGGACTACCTTAGCGCACGTCGTAGTACATAGGGTTCAGAGGTTTTCCCACGATACCTAATCTTGTCTTCTCTCGCTCAACTCTCGCTCAACTCTCGCTCAACACCTCCATCTCTTACCACCACCATGCGCAAACTAGAACAATGCATCCGCAGCCCGGACGAAGATGAATCCTCTGTGGTAGATCGACCCACAACAGTGCGTCTTACGATCTGGTTCAATGTTGACAAGTTAATCAAGATCACGCAGATAATATCACAACTTGAAGATAACGCCAGCAAGAACGGACTCGGGCGATCCCAAATGTCCTCCAGTTTGGCCGAAAGCGCACGGAGGGTAAGTTTCTCATATTATAAGTGTGTGTATGCATGCATATATTGAGTATATGCGCCCGAGCCCCGAGATCCGAGTCCCTGACTACCTCACAGTCACCGAACAAGCAAAACTGGCAGTATGTATGTGCCGCCTAACGTTCAGGTTTACTCATCATCTCCACTGACTTTGGGCTCATTCGGGTTACATTCCTGAGTGATACATTGTAGCCCGCAAGTCGGCACGACGCACCTCGGCGACGTTTCTTTCCCGAAGGTGCCCGCCGCGAGTGCGTGTGAAGATAGGATGCTCCATGGTACAAAATTCCCGAGGGAGCCCGCGAGTTGGTACGACGCCACTCCATAGTGGTGTTTCTCGATTCCGTCTGGCCCCAAGGTGACCGCTGCGAGTGTGGGTGAAGATTCAACTCCCCCTGGCCCTGGATGGATTCCCGAGCGAATGAGACGTTGTAGCCCCCGAGTTGGCGCGATGCACTTCGTTGGATTGGATAGACTTGTTCGCGTTCGATGTGCTCGCCACGAGTTTGGCCACCGGGCACATGTGTGATCCGTGTGCCTCAACGTCTGCAGCCTCGCGAGTATGCGCGACCTTGCTACTTACTGACCTTTTTCTCCCCTCTACTGATTGCGAATATAGGGCTTTTGGGTTAATTTACAGGTATTTGTACTCACCTCTCGCGCAGGCCTCGTCATTGGGTTTTCGGACCCGTGTGTCGGGATGGAGATTGGGGACGACACGGACACGGCACACATGTGCCCAGTACCAAGGATGATGGTGAGTACTGATTTTTTCTTCGACTTCGCCACTGAGGCCTTGAAAAACTACACTCCTACCAGAACAGATTCCACTGAACTCCATATTCCCACCATTAGATATCACTCGTCTGCCCCTGTAACTGATTAATTGATTACAATGCAATACATGGTTGTGTATGATCATATATATTCATAGTCGTATGATTAAGCAGTGAGCAATTTCGTATCAGTAGATGGTGTCTGAGAGGACATTACATGCATTATATTGTTATATTTGAAGTTTGAGTTCCTAGCTTTTGTCATATATACTGGACCTCGGGGAGCTCACGCGACATGTAGATTCCAATCCTTGTACGACAATACTTGCCCATGTATAAGTATATTCGAGTTTCACAATTTTTGTGATGAAGGAAGCCCAGAAGCCCGGGATGTTGAACCAGCGGCGACTTGTCAAAACGGGGTTTCCACTGCAAGTTCTGATCAGAGTGTTGCAAACATCGTCAGAACCTTCAAGGGCCACTGAGTTTGCCAAAGGCGCTATAAGTCAATATGGCAGCGCCTTGAAAAGGCTGTTAGAATTGCCACCCAGATTGCCCAGCATCACCGTAATGACCCCTGACTGACCATGTCATAGACGGGCTGATCACCAGACTACTGACCATGCAGGCGATTGGTCTACGCAGATGATTGGTCTATAACCCTATACACGCGTCAGTTTCGGTCACACCGTGAACGGAAAGGCCGTCAGTGGCGAGACCACGGCGGGACCTCGAGGCTGCGATGCATCACGGTCATCACGGCCGAAGAACTTCGAGAAGCTGGCAAGATACCGGAAATGATTAATTGAGATGGTTCTGTTGGGAAGGACTTTTGCTGCCCGGGATCGAAGTCTAGTCAAAGAATCATCGGGGCAGTAAAGAAAATTGAAACGTTGTTACCAATTCAGTGTTTCTTCAAGTTGGGTCGAAAGTGGTCCGAGACAGGCGTCCATGTCAGGATTAGATAGCAATGGGTATCCACAGCAATTGTTCTACAGATGGCATAAGAAAGCAAGTCGTGTGCGCGCAAGTTACAAACCCTCCTTCCCTAAATCCCACTCCCGAACGCTCCCTCGTTTCTTATACTCAATGGCCATGACACTATCACCGCCCTCGTTATACTGCTTGAGCTTCGACGTCGGAACCTTCTTGTCGCTCGTGTTGAAGCCCAGCTTCTCTAACCGTTTCTTCTCCTCTTTATCCTCGCGGCGTTGACGGAGGAGTTCGAGCATGGCATCCCAAGCTTCGTACTCTGAATCGTTTATGAGACCGGCCTTGGGTACGGTAGGGACGGTTAGTGGAGCTACATCGAGACGGGGGTCATAGGAATCTTCAAAGTATTTGTCCATTTTGGAGGGAAGGGCGGAGGGGGGCAGTGGAGGTGGAGAGACGGAAGGTGAACGTACAGATGAATGTGACGTGAGACGTCCCCGAGGGCGACGGGGTGGAGGTGGAGGTAAAGGGGAGGGAAATCGTACTCGAGGTGGACTGACGGGAGGTTGGACGTCTCCCCTGTCTCTTGCCTTCCCCTTGGATGCACAGCGAGAGTCGACATCGATCGCATCGTCTTCAATGGGGGTTTGAGAAGACCGGGAGGGCGAAGATATATTACGCGGCGCACTCTCTTGCTCCGGTATTTCTCTCTTTGAACGCGGTTCCTCTGATAGAGATGCTGAACGACTGCGTTTTCGCGATGAGGTAGCTCGACTCTGGTTAGAGGTTGGAGAGTGACGCGAAGGAGATGCAGATCGACTCGTGTGTCGCCGACGTTTGTGAGCCTTCTCGTCTTCTCGACTCTCATGTCGCCTGTGCTTCCGTCTGCTGCGCTCTTCATCACGGTGGTTCTCCTCCTTGTCCTTTGCCCGGTCTCTCGTAGGTGTCCGCCGACGACTGCTCCTGTGTTTCCGATCTCGGTCCCTATCTCGCTCGCGTTCACCTTCTCCATCTTGAGAGCCCGACGGCGAGTGATGTCTCCGCTTCCTCCGCCTGTGTTCTTTCTCGCGGTCATCCTCGTCTTCGCTGAGGTCTCCCTCCTTCCTCCTCGAGCTTCTCCAATCGCTTTCCCAATCTCTCGTGTGCGTCTTCGACCGTTCTATATCCCTCTTTTTTCTTCTATCCCACTCGTCTGTGTCATAGTCGTCCCTCTTGCGACGCCGCGAGCGCTCGGCAGCTACAGCCTCTTCAGCACGTGCCCTCCTCTCGCTCCGTTCCTGCTCCTCTCTCTCCCTCTTTATCTCTTGCGCTGCGAGTGCTTGTGCGCGGAGAATAGTCTTGTTATGGTCATCCGTACTCCGGATGATAGATGACAGGAAGCGCTTGTTTGGTCGGGGTGCATTTGGGTCTGGGCTGTAGGACATCAATCAAACCCATGTCACAACTCCATCACACTACAATATAGATCAACATCACGTACCCCGTTGGAAGATAAGCTTGGATTCCCAACTTGCTGTAGTCCTCGGCCTTCTGTTTCGCTTCTTTGAGAATGAGTTCAGCGACGTGTCTATCTAGGTCTTCGTCTGGGACCCTGGAGGATACGGATGAACCCATCGAGGCCCGTACCAGGCTTGAGACGACGGACGAAAGGGTCGATTTGGACATTGTCGACGAGGACGACGGCGACCACAAGGAGACTGAGACTGTCACTTTGACGCTGGTTGCCCACAAGTGTGGCAGTGCACCTGAGATTGGCGATGTTTGGTTTCATGGCTCGCGTAGATCGAACTTGATTCAGAGCTGCCAGTCCTCTGTAGACTGTCCCAGACACAATAGCCAGCAACATTTTGCAAAGCCAACTGCAGAAGATGGCCATTCACAGCGCTGTCAGAATGTTTGAACCAGTCGTCACGGTATTTGATCCATCACCACGTCAGTGCAATGGCGACGCTCCACTGGAACAATAGCCAAAAAACTAACTTTCCGGGATGCACTGTCTCCGCAAATTTCGTGATCCGGCTTCACCAAATAATGCCTATCTGGCTCTCATCTATTCCCAGACATCTTCGCTTTTGGCTTTCTTGACAAAAACGGCTACTAGGATACCCCATGGATCACCTGCTTACGGCTCCGAGACGACAAACAATTGGTGGAATGTCTCGGATTGGAAAGGCGGGTGTCACTGTTTTGTCAAGGTTGAGGCTCGCGCGATGAAGAATGGAAGACAGATACGGTGGCAATCTGGAACAATTTCATCCGGTGCTCTCGGGACAAGGCAGCTATCCCTCTTCGCGTCGTCCGCGGTGATGAGACGATCTTGTCCATCAGATCAATCAGCTACGTAATTCCCCATCGATAGACAGCGAGCTCAAACTCACATGGATCATGGTTTTGCTTCACGCTGGAAGGTTCAGGTACTGATTTCGTACCGAGCCTCACTCCCGCGCCACTGCGAGAATAAGACCTGAGACAACTCTCCACCTTGAAAAACCCTTCCTCAGGACTCCCTTTGGCAAGAATACGGATTTCCATGCCACATATGCACATCTACCGCACCTTTCCAACGTGCCAGGGGCTACTTCCAGCAGCCAAGTCTTCAAGTCGGTCGGTTGCTATCGGTTGTTGCTACTCCGCATCCGGTCCGAAGAACGCGTTTCTGCCGCTCTCGTGCCCGATTTGGACACAATGACTTCATGTCAGGGCCAACCCGTTGGCCTTCGTCATGGTATCATCATCCCCTAGATCAGCCTTTTGTGTTCATCGACAGGTTTCAAACCTTGTGCTTGATCCAGATCTTGTCAGTCATACAGGTCAAAAGCAGTTTTCAATATCACTTACAGACTACTGGTCGCCCGTGGACGAAACGATGCCCAGTCGGTTCCCGGAGAATTGACGGTGCTCTTCTCCGAAGATCGGTCTTTGACCGGAGGAATGGGAAGAGCATTCGAGATGACTCGCTTGAGAACATTCTGCCGGCGATGTTAATGTCTCGTTCATCGACACGCTCTCAGCCAATCGTTGACGAGACAGCGCCAGGGATGGTGTCTGTGAGAATGGTGGTGTTGCAATTGTGAGCGCAAAAGGCAAGGGCTGTGCTTTAATTTCGTGGAGTTGTTGGACGTTGGGCTCGGGTCGCGGCTGCTGAAGCGCTGACCAGCGACTCACATATATTCTGTTTGAGATTCCATGCTTGGCTACGATTATTGTGGAATCGAGTGATGGGGCCAATCGTGAGTTGACGTTTATTTCGTCAGAACAGGATAACATTGGAAGTCAGGCGCTCAAATTATTTTGCAACCACATGGAGAGAACAATACGTGCGGTTCAGCTGGAGATCCGAAGCTTAATGTCCAGCGACCCGAACTGCCCGAATTATGCTCGATGATTTTGGACATTGACCCGACTGGCAGCAGGCAGTATTACCAAATCTAGCAGTTACGCGAAATCGCCGTGCCCGCTCCGCTGATATTCAGTCAAGGGTCTGGCATGGGCCACCGCCGACATATAAAACGAGGTTCAGATGATGTCCTCCGCTCGATCGTCCGCCACCTCCCCCGACTTCAAAGGCTTCTACAAGCCCCGTCTCGAACGGTGTTCATACTTGTGCAACATCTTAACGCTTCTACTAACGTCCTTATAATCAACGCTATTTACGATACTCATGGGTCTGATCAACTTTTTACGATTCTGGATGCCTTCACAGAGAGTGAGTCCCCCGTTGTCACCCGTTCACGTGTCTTCTGACGCGTCTTTCAGGCTGAACCACAGGAGGTATCATTCGACTTAGCCGTCGCACCCCTTCCCCCTAAACTCCCTACCGATTTGCAATCGCCGCGTGTTCCAGCGCGTGGGATACCACTCGAGGTCGTGCTGGACATCCTTGAGGCAGCCTGCTTCAATGACGGCACTGCTGACGCCGAGTTCCTCCGTACTTGTTCCCTCGTCTGCAAGTCATGGTCGCTCCCTGCGCAGAAGCTTCTCTTCAGGAGAGTGCAACTCTGCTCGCAGGCTGCGTACAACTCGTTTGTTTCCGCCGTCGATCGCTCCATGGAGCGCGGCAGGATCCTGGGCGATTCAGTCGCTCAGATGCATGTCGTCTTGGACAACAACCAGCCTGGTCCTCTGAAGCAGACCTGCTTTGCCCGTGCTGTCACCCTCTGTCCTAACCTTCGCGAGCTCAACCTTGCCCTTTATGGTTGTGGTGAGCCAGGCAAAGATATCGTCGGCAGTCCTGCCTTGCAGCGTATGCGGCGACCAGCACCCTCATTCGAATCTGCTACCTTGGAACTACTTCGCACCGGCCCATCAATCACTTCATTACATTTTAGTAACTGGTCAGATAATGACCAGTCTATTGTCCAATTACTCGATATCTGGCCCTCCCTCAGCTCGCTCTCGATCACCGGCAAGACGCCTCATTTCTCCCCAGGGTTGACCCAGGCACCGTTCGGGTGTGCCCTCACGAGGCTGAGGATGAACTGCCAGTTCGAACCTTCGCTGGACTTCCTCCAGTGGCTTCTTCACACGTCTTCGCAAGCACAGAGCTTGCGTGCCATCGAACTCGACCGGGAAACCAGTTTGGACCTGCTCGATTACCTCACTATGAACCACAGTGAAAGCTTGCACGAACTCGCCATCCCTTCCTGTACAACATCAGAACACGCCAACGCCGTCATCCGATGCCGTTCACTTCGGCAGCTACGGACGGAGCGCCCATCTACCTCAATCATTCCCGTTGTTTTTCGTCAACTTCCCAAGGGGATTCGGCATCTTGCGTTCGGCATAGACCAAGATACTCCGTTGCAGACCCTTGTCGAAGCGGTCAAGACCCGCGACGAATTGGAAAGCATTACGGTCAACCTTTGGGACAAGGGCAATAATCACCGACAGCTGTCCGCGCTCAAGATGACGTGTGCATTCCGCGGCGTTGACCTCCGTATCACGAACGATGTCCGTGTGCATCGCGCGATGGTGGTGAGTATGCTCTCTTCTTGATCTTCGGTCTTTAACTGTGTATTCTTCTCCGTGTATGTAGCGCGGTAAACCCATTACTAACTGGTTGTGTTAAGCAACTCATTGACAAACCTCGCAAGAAGTCTCCTCAATCTCTCAAACGCGACCTTTACAATTTCCTTTCATTCTGTGTACTCCACCTTCCTCTAGTTCGCATGCTGTAGCTTTGACGCATTCTTTTCGACATTCGAGATCATTATTTTTGCATTTATACGGCGCATCATCATACCGCTACTTCGTTATCATTCGACCCCATTTCGCAACGACCCAGCTTTCACGAGCATCTCACCACAGTACTCATTAATTTGTTCTGTATCTATGTGCGATGGAATCCAGTGAGGCATCTTCAGACCTGTGTGTAAGCAAAGATTTACCGAAATGTTGGGCCTACCAGCGACTACGACCATGACTACCGAGCTCGCTGTCCAGGACGGCGAGCTCACAACTCTTTTGGACCTATTCACGTCCTCCACGACTGAAAATGCATCGTACCTAGGCAGTCTACCCTCCATCCCGTTGTCTGACTTACTGGCGACCCCGACATCGCTCTCCACCCAATCCCATACGCTAACTGCTTCATTGAACGCCTTGGCTCATACATCGTACCCAACCATCCTATCTCTACACAATACATCTTCAGCGCTTCTGAATTCCCTCTCTTCACTCGATACCGCTCTCAATGCCCTCCTCGACAAAGCTCTCCCCGCTCTCGACGATGTATCACGCACGTTCCGCGAGAAGAGCGGTCCAAGTGTGATCGAAGAACGTCAACGAACACGCGTCGTTCTTGAACAATACGACAAACTTCGCGATTTGCTCGACGTTCCCGTCCTCATGGACACGTGTGTCCGTAATGGGCTCTATGCCGAGGCGTTGGCACTCGCAGGCCATGCGACTTCGGCGCTCACGGCACTGTCTAGCATTCGATCGCAGGGCGGAGATGCTGATGATGCAACGGGGACGGGGACGGGGTCTGTGGAAGTTACGCCCCTTCAGCTCGTGAGTTCTTTGCGGACGGAGATAGCGGCGTCGTTGCATTCGATGCGGTTGTTGTTGCTCAATACCTTGCACGAACCTGGACGGAAGCTGCCTGCCTTCTGGAAAGCTGTCCAGTTCCTCCGCCGGATGCAGGTCATGCCCGAGAGCGAACTCGCTCTCGCCTTCGTGAGTGCACGTATCGAATGCCTCCAAAACGCTCTCCAGACAGTGGAGAGAGATGCAGGCGTGTCGGTCACCACATCCAACGACGAAGATGACCGCATCAGTGGAAGCAGTCCTACGGATCGTGAAAAAGAGATGGACAGACAAGCTGAAGATATTTCACGCTTCCTCAAGAAATACATTGATGTTTGGCGGGAGGGCGCGTATGACCTCGTGATGCAGTACACGACCATGTTTCTCGAGCGATCACAACCTCATGGCCCTCCATCATCATCACCTCTTCCCAATCCCGTAATGAAACATACGCTTCCATCAACACTGCTCGGCTTGTTGCTCCCGACAGTGAAAACGTACCTCCGACGCGCTTACCCCCACCTTGCCCCACTTGCGACGCAGCTGGCGTACTGCAGCTCCGCGATGGCGCGTATAGGGATGGTAAGTGATGGCTAATTATACTGTGTACTGACATCAAGTCAATCACGCTCCTTTCAGGACTTCCGCACCCTCTTGTCCCCACTCATCACAACCGCTGTCGTGGACGGCTTCGCTCGCGACATCAGACTAGGCGCCGAACGCGAATGGTCAACGACGCTCTCCAAGCAGACCCCCTCGTCTAGCATCAAACCCACCCCTCCCAGCAAATGGCTCGTATCCCCCTCCCAACCCATACCTGCACTCTCGTCCCTCACCCTCCCACCATCAAGTGCCGCACACGTTCCTCCACAACAACTGACAGCATTCACACCCATCGCTGTAAACCTGAACGCCCATCTCCGTGCGCTCAACCGTCTACGAGCACTAGCACCGATGGCTGCACTGCGTGGCGTGCGTGAGGCGCTCGAAGCGGGGTTGGCGCATGGTGGGGAGGAACTGCTTGGGTATGCACGTGGGTGGAAAGGGCAGGAGGATGACGTAGCGGTCCTCAGAGCTGTCGGGACAGCGTATGTGCGCGTGTTTGTACCTTTTTTGAGACGGGCTGTCGTCGAGGGCGTGTTTGGCGTGTCGGATGGCTCGTGGAAGGAGGGCGTGGATGGTGAGAAGAGCAAGGAAGAGGGATCAGGGCGTTCGAGTTCGCTATGTGACGTGACGAGGGACTGGGAGAGCTGGTTGGCAGAGACAGCGCCTTCGAGTTAGCGGGTGGGATCTGTCGGCCTCGAGATGGAGGGTCGTACCTTCCGTCGATTCCGCACACTCATGGTAGGAACCATGTTCATTTTTGTACCAGTGCATAATCGAGGCTGCATAGTTTTTGATCTGGGACCTTGGTCATGCTCCTTGCGTCAACCCCGAGTCCTCATCATCACGTCTCACAAATATTCAAATCAATAGACAGTATACAAACGTCGCAGCGTTAAAATCATCACAAGTCATCTCGACTCCAAACCCCACCGCTTTTCCCAGCTCCGATCTGCATCTATCAAGCACTGGCAGCATCCTCGGATGTGGCACTCGCAGACTCTTGCTTCTCTTGCACCTTCTGAGAATCGTGATAATGCTTCACACTAGGTTTCCATTCCGCAGAACGCCATGCTGGAATACCAGATCGGTACAGCTCGTCGACCTACGACAAACAAAGCGTGTCAGTGAGTGGCTATGTGACAACTCGGGGAGTTTTTTTTTTTTACCTCTTCGAGCGTGATACCCTTTGTCTCGGGAATGAAGAAATAGACATAGACAAAGCCGACGACGAGCATGCCAAAGAAGACGAGCATGATCAAGGGGCCGATCCTATTTAATCACCATCCACGCTCCGGAGTCAGCGACCGTTTCTCGAACGAGGGCCCGGGAGAAACCAGGTTTTTTTTGACTTACTTGACAACGATCCTGGGAGAGAAGAAGGACAACATAAAGTTCCAGAACCAGTCTATCGCACGTGGCATGCATCAGCATCCACGCATGCATCCAGCGGAGCGTAGGACACTTACTCGAAGCACTTCCGAGAGCGATCGACTTGGGACGAACGCGCAGAGGGAAAGACTCGCCGAGGTACACCCAAGGCGTCGGACCCCACGTCGTGCCGAAGATGAACACTTGGAGGACAGCAAACGCGATCACGACACCACCTCCTGCCTTGTTGCGTGCTGTCAGCTCAGAGACGGGCGTACCAGTCGCCGGGAGGCAGTAGTGGCCGACGAATGCAACCTAGAGGGGGAGCCACGATTCGGTGATGGGACCGCCGCACAACGTGGGGAGCGACTTACGATGAAGGCACAGACTGCTTGTGCAAATGCACCAAGGAGGAGAGACTAGAGAGACTCGTGAGCTGACGCTCTGTCGTGAGATCATGAACATCGACAGACCTTGCGGCGACCCCAGGTCTCAATGAAGTACAATGCTGGAAGGGTACCTGCCACGGATACGGCACCCAAGACCGTCTGGATACCATAAGGCGAAAGACTGTGGACGTTTAACAAGCCAAATCCCGACACGAACTGCTATGTAGACTCACCCAGCACCAGCGCTCTGAAAGAACGTGTCTCCATAATAGTCTGTCAAAAAACCATGTCAACCCCAAGTTCTCCCTCAACATCAGACGCCAAACGAACGTACAATAAAAGTTCTGTCCATTCAGCTGTTGAATAAACTGGAGCATCATTCCATTGATCGTACGGCGCCACATGGCGTTTCTTGGAGAGAAACACTCCAACCAAGTCGCCTTTCCACCCTCGTTTTCAGCCTTGATAGCAAAGTCGAGTTCTTCGACGATCTCGATGACCAAGGCGTTGTCTTCGGAGACACCGTTCAATTCGGCGATGACGCGTCGTGCCTCGTCTCCTCTTCCAGTTCCGAGCAGGTGACGTCTAAGATACCCCGGGTGAGTGGAGTCCAGCTTTAAGAATGGACACGGAGAGACTTACGGAGACTCGGGTAGGAAGAACATGCCAGAGAGGAGGATCAATCCCCAGACCATCTGAAGACCTACTGGAATGCGCCACGAACCCGAGTTGTTAAGCGTGTGAGTACCGAGTTCGAAGAGATAACTCATGAAAATTCTAAAAAGAAAAAATAACCATGAATGTATGCTAGAGATACGACGAATGTGACGCGTACCCAGAGATGATTTGAACTTGATATATAACCAAAATAGTTCCACGAATCGCTTTGGGTGCGGTCTCTCCATTGTATAGCGGGACGATGGCTGTTAAGGTAGGGTGAGCTTGAGATCGTGGATTCACGCAAGTGCGAACCTGATAGCGAGCCGACGCCGAGTCCTGCAATGAAACGTCCGACGACGAGTTGTGCCAGAGAATACGTTGTTCCTGTTTGGATGGCGACACCGGAGGTGAATATTGCAGACCAGAAGAGAATGGAGCCTCGACGACCCAGTCGGTCGGCCGTAAATGCTTGCAAAATTGCTCCACTATTTGCCCCATAAGCCAAGGTTAGTGGAGAGTGTTCCACTATCGGCTCACCAGAATGTTCTAAGGAAGTCGTTAGTTTTGCTCAGGACTATGTCGAGAGACAGAAGCGAAAATCTTACCCTGCTGAAAGCAACGAGACAATGATTGACTGTCTTGAACTCGAAAGGTAGTACTGGCCGGTGGAATCCATCTGGCCGAATCGGTTTATGAAGTCTGGCATTATAAGACAGCCCTGTCCGCCATTGTTAAGCACAACACAGACGAGAGCATAGAAGACACCGACCGAGATAACACCCATATCGTATCCGAACAGGAATCCTAACCGCAAAGGTCGAACTACATCTTATCCACAACGATCGAAAGTGCTTACCTCCTACGAACCCGGCAACGTATGAGTCTCGTCACCCCGTCGCGGCCACAGAAAACATAACACTCACCAAAGGCAATGAAGATGGCAAGTATTACTGCCCTCCTACTCGTTGGTACGTCCCCAGCCATGTTCGTCGTCGATTCTGCGGGTAAAAAGGTCTAGTCTAGATTCTAAGAAGAAAATATTGTAGCAGGGAAGAAGGCAAGGTAGCCAGGACGTGTCCACTTCTTCTTCTTAATCGCACACTGGCTTAAATATAAATCCCCTCAGGCCTCCGTGCTCGGAGGAAGCGCACATCCTTTGCTCCCCGGACATCCGCTAACTTTTTCGTAACGGTGTCATGTGGTTCGGGGACATTTGGAGATAGTTTTAGGTCACCCTGGAAGAATCGACGGATGGACTGCGCTCTGAGAAAAGGGCGTTCACCGTCGGTAGGAAAGAGACTGGAAACATGTTGAAACTCGAGAAACTCGAGATAACGATAGGAGACTCTTCGAGTGGAACACACACCAGGGTTTACTGAGGACCAAGGCGATAGAACGAGGAGGGTGAGCGGGTTTTCACAAACCCGAACCAGGAGGTTTGCAGTGGAGAAACTATTCTGGGACCCTCCAAAGGTTGCGGACGTGTCCTAGACTACCCCGTTCTGGCAAACAAACGGGGGCCCGACACGGCTGAAACATGGGCGAAGTTAGGCGTGACCGTTTGTTTCATTGGAGCATGGGAGTTGGAGTAGGATGGACCAATGGATGAACATAGTATTCAGCGGCCACAACTGTTCGATGTTATGAAATCAATGTCAGACTGTGGGAGCCAGTCAGAACACCCCCACGGGGTGTCCTAAACATAGGCCCACTAGAGGTCTCCCTGGCCTTGTTAGAAAATCGAAAGCATAAGTGAAAATCTCATTGATGATTGAGAAGAACGTGATTCTTAGAACCGTATAGGTTATCACGAGGGAGACATCATGGCGAGTTCGAAACGGATCTCATACTGGATTCCTCTGATCTGCTCATCAGAAGTGTTCAAACACGTGAGAGCTTCTTCATCACTCACCGTGGCGGAAAAAGAAGAAAACGAGTAGCGCGGGCCGCGGGGGTGCACATGACAGGCTAGGAGCAAGAGCGGAAGAATGTCAGATAATAACAACCATGATATACATACCAGTGATACCACGCTCGTCATTAGACCCATAAATTGCAAGTCGGTGGTGTGCCACCAGCGCCTATCTTTTTTTTTGCTCGTACCAAGACTCCAGTCAACCGTGACACAACCACCCTCGATTGCATGCATGTATCATCAGAACAAAACATGTCCACTGTAGCAACAACAACGTGGTATGAAAAGATATCTGTATGGGAATGTCTGTGAAACGTAAAGGTTTTAACAAGTTTTAAGTATCCAGGAGAGAACATTATACCACAGATGCGGGAGGTGATATGATGTGCGGACAAACCACCGGTACGGCATGAGGGTGAAGAACGTGATCTACCTTAGTACGTGTGTGCAATGTCCAAATGCTCATGCGAGTCCATTTCAGCGTCATTGGAAACCCTAAACAATAAAAAGTCGTCCCTGAAATTCCAAAAGAGAGATGCGCCTAGTCCCAGACTCGACGCAAGGTGGTGAACCCAGAGAGGAAGATGACGAAGAGAGTGGTGAGGAGTGCAATTAAGGCGGGATGGGCCTTGAATTGTTCGAGCGCTCCTCCACAGCCTGCGCATGTCCAACCTTGGACAGAAAACAAAGTCCGTCAGTCCAACATCGGACATCAAAACGAAAAAGACGTACCGCTTGCCAAAGGTGTGTATGCCTGTGGGGTGTACAATGCAAACCGGAGCTGACTGTTCGGTTCGAGGTAACCGGGAGTTGCGACTGCACTTGGACCGCCTGAACCGAATACTTGTAGGGTGTAGCTGGCCTGTACGAGAGTCAAGCTGGGGTTGGCAGTCTGGTAACCATATGGATACCAGACGACGCTTTGTGCATCTCCTGGGATGACACCATTTGACGGACCGACTGGATAGGTGTATCCGTTTTCGCAAGCGGCTTGTACGGTTATGGCGGTTGGAACGACAGCGAGGTATGAGAAGTTCCAGCCGAAGGTGACATATTCACCCGGAGCGATCTTGTAGTAGGAGGTGGATTGGAGAGGAGGCTGGGTGAATATGATCTGGCCTGCGTTACCGTTGGCTGCGATGGTAGAGACTGACGTTGCGTTTGGGTTGAACCCAGGGCCACCTGTGATACCGAACTGCGGCGCAGATGAGGAAGAGCTTGGTGGTGCGGTGACCGATGCTGCACCGGTGGCAGAAGGTGCATTCGTGGCAGAAGGAGCATTCGTGGATTGCTGTTGTCTACGTTGCATGTCCGGGTAGCCCATGGTGGGGGAGTGAGCGCCTCTTGGACGGACTTTGAGGACGGAAGGGAGTACACGGGTGTAGAGAGCAAAATCGCGACTGTCAGCCTCACACGCACTCGCCTGGCCGTCGCCGATCTTTTTTAGTGAGCGTTTTCCACGAGATGTCCGCAGAGAGAGAGCTATATCTGGCACCATCTCACAGCCCCTCCCACGTATAGAACACCGATAGCCGCACAAGGCTCGGCTTGCAATGGCTTGTCAATTCTGAACCCATATCATCCACCTCGAGCACTTATTGCACTTAAACAGCACTCATCGACGACTCTGGGATTTGAAACAAGAGAGACAAGGCACAAGGGAATGAGGTAAGCACGATCACGTCAGCTCGTAAAAGATCGGCGACATGTCCAAGATGGCATGTCCTTTCGTAGTTGGAGACCTCGAAGAAAGAGAGCAAGAAAAGAGAGCAAGATGTACTCTGATGGAGAGAGAGAAACCCAGAGATCAGCGCTCAGCGGTCGAAGAAACCCCAGCTTGAGCTCATCGATCTGACGATGACGTCGAAACCAAACTAAGAAAGCCAAGTATTCGGGATAGGGGTCTTCCTCCACTCTTTCGTTCTCTCCAACATGTCGGACGTCGAGGAAAAGATCTACCGAATCAGCGCCCAACGGGCACTCGCATGTGGGTCGTTTGCGATCTACATCGCTGCGCAGACATATGCTATGTTGACAACACCAAACATCAAAGAGGTGACAGACGCAGTGAGTTGAACGTCCACCTCTTGCTTCATCGCTCTAATGTCACGAAGAACTACTACGCGTTTTCGCCAAACACGCACTTCATTGTAGTCTTCTTTGCACTATATGTATTCCTGCAATTGGTCTTCATTAGAGATCTCTTTCTCGTCAGAGAAGACCCACAACATCCAACTATGTCCGAGCGTATCGCTAGGGCTTTATTTCCTGCAGACGATGAAGATTTTGGCCGTCCAGAGGGTTGCCATATTGTGTATCCTCTCTGGTACGCAATCGGAAACGTAGGCTTGGGTGAGTCGAAGTCGACCGACCGCGTTGACTGCGCATATAACCACCTCTTAGCTACTTGGTCGGTATTCTGGACCTGGGAATGGTTCTGGTTAGCTTTCGCAGTAGCGACCGTCAACCTGCTCATCCAGCTATTCTCCGGTTTCGTCGTACTCGGCCATTTCGGATTCGACCATTGCACCGCAAACGAACCCGCTGTCCAATTCGTCTCAAAGCCGCTCGGAGGTATCTCTCTTATCCTCTTCCTCGACAACTTGGCTGTCGCCACGGTACGTCTGAAATTTGCACCACCCGTAACGTTCACTCAATAAGTACATAGAAATATCCCGGCCCTCCTTCGGCAATCCCCCAGATCATTATCCTTTGGGTCCTCGCACGCATGGTACGGTGGATTTCCTTCGCAGATACTCAGCTTGACCACTGATGACTCTCAGGGCTCAACCTCTGATTATCTTTTCGATTTCGGTGTCCTCTACGGTGTGGTCGCGCTTTGGATTGGCCAACCCACCTGGTGGCCTACACTTGCACTGACCACCGCTGTCATAGTCTGGAGACTATACAGCGATGCGTATGCCTTGCACCTCCCCGAGGAATTGAAATGATCAAGTCTTTCCACTCTTACACAAACAAGAAGCTCTGTACTCACGTCACTCCATCGATTCTGTATCAATATTCTCTCCATGTATCGTGTATTATACAAGACTCATACAACATCTACCAATTCCAGGCTCTTAATTTGGCTGACTATCGTTGACGGTCGCATAAAACTCTCTGGCAATCCGAAGTTGAGCCTGCCTGCCAGTCTCGTTTGGCAGATCCGGAATGCCTCTGATGACAAGGTACTTGCGACCCGTCAGGAGTTCGGGCGTGACTTTGAAAGGGTCAACGTCCGAGCTCGCAGCGTTCAAAACGTCGTGCGAGCCTGTAACGACGCCGCCTGCTTCCTGGGCGATCACAATACCAGCCTGCAACGTCACATCAATCGCATCAATACAAGTAGGAAACTGGTGACCGTGAAAACTATCACTCACGCAGACGTCCCACGGCCTAATAGTAATATTCATCAACACCATGACATCAGCGCCACTACTCGTTCGACACAACCCACACTCACCAGCATCCAATCTCCCTGATAATCGCGTCAACCTTCCAAAACATGTTTGTGAATACCAGAGATGGACTCACCAATACATATCCAACCCCCCCTGCGCTACCATCGAAAAGTTCAGCGCCGCACTCCCCATCGAGCGCAACGACTGTGCCATTTGTCCACCAGGCACAGAACTATCGCCAGCAAGTTTCACAAACGATCCTGCCTTGTCGTGGATCGCCGGCGTGCCCCGGTCAGAGCCCCATTCGATGGCTACGTTCACCAGAATAAGTCGATCAATTGGGGTACAAGTACGATGGAGAGGGAGAAACTGTATTTACCGATTTGGGCTTTGGAGAGGGAGGCAAGGGGTTTCGGAGATGCGAGGGGGAGTTTTTGTGGTTGACCGGTACCCCGTGTGAGATATGATCCTTGTCCTTCGATTCCGGTGTACTAGAGAGGTAAGAGGGTCAGCAATATGAACGCTTTGTTCCGATGCGAAAGAAAATGCGGGAGGACGAAGAGCTCACGAGATGTTCGAGGAAGGGGTTGTATACTACACCGAGGACTGGACGTTTTTGGTAGATCAACCCGAGGGAGATACAGCAAAAGGGAAAGCCATGAATAAAGTTGGTGGTTCCATCTGCGATGGATGAGTCAAGTGAGCCCACTGGAATGGAGCGGAGCGTATATACGCACCGATAGGGTCCACGCAGAACGTCGGCTCATCTGTCAACTCGGGACGCGTCCCAGCAGAATACGACTCCTCGCCGATGCTGATGAACACGCCATTTCATCCATCACCAAGGCGTCGCGATTATTAGGCCCAGTCAAAACTCCTTACTCCGGCGATCATAAACGATCACTCACAAGTTGAACGAAGGGTAGGCCTTCTTGATCTCGCTCATGACGAGATTCTCGACAGCGACGTCGTACTGCGTCACCAAATCGACCGAGTTCTTCTTTTCGTTCACATCAGACGTAGATTGGATGGCTTGAGAGCCTTCGAGGATGAGTGTGCCTGCGGTACGGGCGAGGTTGACCGTGAAGGCGAGGATCGAACGCAGCTCGGAGGGACCAAGTGTCACTGACATGATGGTGGTTGAAGAGATGAGATGAGAAGATGTGTCTAAGAGGTAGATTGAGATGCCACCAACTCGAATGCCTCCTGTGCCGACGAACTCCACATCGATGGTCGCGACCCACGGCTATATGTACACCAACCGTAGATCTCCCCTGTAGATCCACGAACGTGCAGCCGCGGGTAATCCGTCTAATATGTAAAAGTCCTTGCAATATTGATGCAGCCTGAATAACATCCCGATACCACACCATCTACGCTCTCGCCCGTATCCAGATATTGAATAGTTCTTCGCAAGTTCTTCGCCTACTACATGTAGTTCCCCACCTGGCCCCGTAGCATCGAAGAGGTATCCCCAACGGATTCATAAAACTCTTTCGCGATACGCATTTGCGCATCCCTCCCACTCTCCTCTTGTGTCGATGAGATAGTTCTGACGACTAGAAATTCGCGTCCCATGAGGGCTTCCGGGGTAAGCGTGAAGGGATGTTCAGATGTGAGGAGAGAACGAGACGTCACAACACCGCCTGCTTCTTGTATAATGACGATCGCAGCCTGGAGGGATGCATCAGTATGACAGGCCAGCTAGACGTGTCACGGACTCACACAGACATCCCAGGGCCTGATGACAGCGTTAGCATAAACACATAGGTAACAAAGAGTTGCTCACCAGCATCCGATCTCCCTGATTAATGTGTAAGATCAGATGACGTTCCAAATCATGACCTACACATAAATCTCACCAGCAGACGTCGATACCGCCCTGAGCGACCAGACAAAAGTTCAGTGCTCCACTCCCTGTCGTTCGAAGCGAATGTGCCATCCGTCCGCGTTCCACCGCAGCGGGGTCGGCAGCAAGGCGCATATATGCATCACACTTTGAGTTGATTACCGGCGTAGCTCGGTCAGAGCCCCATTCGACATCTAAGATCGTGGTTTGTATGATGATCAAGCGAGAATTGACAACGACTGGGGGGAAACACACCGATCAATGCATGGGATAGAGAGGAAAGTAGCTTCGGAGATGCCAATGGAAGCTTCATCGGCTGGTCGGAGCCCCGGGTGAGGTACGACCCCTGTCCCTCGACAGCTGTATACTGCGAGGACATGAGTGTAAACCACCACGCACGAGATTACATCCATGTACTCACCAGATGGTCCAGGAATGGGTTGTAAACGACGCCCAGAACGGCACGTTTCTGATAGATGAGACCGAGGGAGATGCAGCAAAAAGGAAACCCATGAACGAAGTTGGTGGTCCCGTCTAACGTTACGTGGTGTCTGAGACCCAAAATTCGGCGAATGAAATTCTAACGCACCGATGGGATCGACGCAGAACGTCGGGTCGTCCGTCAGTTCGGGGCGTACGCCAGACGAATACGATTCCTCTCCGATACTATTACAACAAGCGCGCGTGTGGCAGACATTAAAGCATCCGTGCCAGAAGTCTCCGCGCCGAGAAGAAATGACTTACAATTTGAAGCTCGGATAAGTTTTCTCGATCTCGCTCATGACGAGGTTCTCGACGGCGACATCATACTCTGTAACTAGATCTGCTGAGTTCTTCTTCTCGTTGATAAAGGAAGCAGATTGTATTGCTTGGGAGCCTTCTAGGATGATTGTCCCTGCGAGACGGGCGAGTTTGGTGGTGAAGGTGAGAATGGAGCGCAGCTCGACGGCTCCTAGAGATGGTGTGGTCATCATTCAAAACCACGTCGTGAGCTAACCCGTGTCGGTTGGTGTCTGACATAGACAGCCTCGTGTCTGGGACGAAGACTTCATTGGTATACATGTAGTCCAAGTGTAGTCTCGAGTGTAGCTAAGTGTAGTCCCGATATCTACGAACGCAAAAGGCAGTTGCTTCCCATCACCGCACCGCGACGCGCGTCGAGATGGAGCGTCATTTAGCATCGACCTGTCACTCCAGCTCTCTTCTACCCCATCCATAGATCATGTTCTTGACGCGCTCAGAGTACGGTAAGTCACACACACAATACACCAACCCCGTAATCCCTTGACGACCGTCCCTTTCCAGATCGCGGTGTCAACACCTTCTCGCCAGAAGGTCGATTGTTCCAAGGTAAGCATACACCCTTGAACGTCCATACACCCTCTCTAAGCGATGATCTAGTCGAATATGCAATCGAGGCTATCAAAGTGTGTTCGCGATCTATCCCTTATCCCTGTATCCCTGCATTAATCACCCCTCACCCATCCACCAGCTCGGCTCGACAACCATCGGCGTCTGCACCCCCACCGGCGTCGTTCTCGGTGTCGAGAAGCGCGTTCAATCACCTCTCCTCGAATCCAGTTCCATCGAGAAAATCATGGAGATCGATACTCACCTCGGCTGCGCCATGTCCGGTCTCACAGCAGACGCGCGTACGATGATCGACCACGCACGTGTAACGGCCCAGAACCATTCATTCACGTATGACGAACGTATCAAGGTAGAGAGCGCCACACAGGCGGTGTGTGATCTTGCCCTCAGGTTCGGTGAGAGTGTACATGACGAAGAGGCGATGATGAGTCGGCCGTTTGGTGTCGCGCTGCTTATTGCAGGTATTGACGAGTTGGGACCACAATTGTGAGTGACATGAAAGATGTATTCTTCGACGTCGTTCATCAGATTCGTGAACGTCACAGATACCACACGGATCCTTCAGGGACGTCCATGCGATATGATGCAAAAGCGATTGGATCTGGTTCAGAAGCAGCACAGAGCGAGCTTCAGGACAAGTGGTACAAAGTAAGTCTCAGAATACGCCGACTTTCTGCCCGACTGACGCGCTTTTAGCAAATGACTCTCCTGGAAGCTAAAACACTGACGCTGCGGGTACTGAAACAAGTGATGGAGGAGAAACTTGATCACCACAACGTCCAGCTTGCACAGGTTACTCCTGAAAAGGGATTCGAGATCTTGGATGAGGTCAAGCTAAAGGAAATAATTGATACAATGTAATTCTAGTGGTAGGCATCATATTTCATCACGTGTTCCATCCTCTGGCTACTTGGGTGAATAGTCAGAATACAATCCATATACACGAAGGTATGTATGCTCGTTCGTCCAAGACTGCGATAACTAAACAGCCGAAATTTCAACTGCAGCATGAAGCACCTCTGCTGGAGAACCATCCTCTGCAAGAACATGGGTATCTTTCACAACTCTGTTCACCTCGTCAACCTGCTCTGTTACCCCCAGAGAGCCAGGCAACCTGAGTACATGCTGCATGTATTGTGAGTAGATCCTCGGATGGAAGTGGTTACCTGCCGGGATTGGGAGTGGTGCGACTTAGTAAAAACAATACCACTTGGCATAAATTTTGTAGGTTTTGAGGTTTTCCCAATGTACTCCCGGAGTAGCCCGAAGTTCTTGAACGACCCGTCGACGATTCAAAGCGATAGGTGACGGAGCATAAAGAATCGGATAACCTAGTACTAGTTAGTGCTCGAGCAAGCTTGTTTGAATTCAAGGATTTGAGTTTGAAAATCTGTTTGATGACTTGTTGATGACCACAATTATTCAGTACTTCTATGATCTATCGGAATCCTCTCTGCTTGAGAAGCGACATTCAAACTTTTCGCGAGACGGTGACCCGCCTTCACTACGAAGGTTTCATCAATCTATCATTTACGGGATTTGAAACCCAAGGCGGGCCAAGGGCCCCCCAGCTGTGGGCGTGCCCAGGGCAACACTGGTCGATGCATAATATGGTACGAGTGGCTCGCATCGAATTCGAATGCGTTTCTTCTCCCGGCAGCGACCACAAACTCCCTTGAAAATTGTCAGGTTGGTGCGTGTGCGGGATACCATACCATACCCCCTGAGATTTACTCGGGTCTTAAGATTGCTTGACAGTGCACTCCCTCGTATCGACGAGCGGCAGCCGGCAGCCGGTCACCTCACATCGACTGTTGTATGGTATATGAGGTCTGTCGTGGGAGACTAGCCGGTCACCAGACAAGCAAGCATTCATAAACGAGTCGAAGTTCCACAAGTATTACTACTGCTGTCACTGATTGACTACGTCATTTTGACATAGCCGTCTCAGGCTGTCACTCCCCCCACCACGCTAAGTAAGCCGATGAAAGACGGAGCCCCACCTATTATCCACGAGCACCATGCGACGTCACGGTTCAGATCCTGTTCAATCGTTCACTAAAACATGTTATCAAGGTATGCTCCTTCATACGCTGACTGAGATCATTGTATCGGCATGGCTAACCATCGTGGCGTTCATGGGCAAACTCCATTCTAAGCCGTAGGTTACGGCGTTTCGCAAGGGATAAATCCGACGGTGACGCGCTCCGGTCATTCACGCGGAAACACATCTGTTGACATCTACCCCGAATCTGTACGTATCTTCTCTGGAGCGGGCCGTGAACGGGCGGCCCTCCGTGCTCAAATATGCCCAACCAGGCGAAGAATCATTTCTTTGCTATCCCTTTTCTCCCCCACTTGCCTTGCTCCCTTGCCAAGGTACCATAGGAACGAAAGAGGAGCTGAAAAACCCGACGATGGCGCAGACACAACACGTTCCGAGTAATCGACGGGCTGTATTGCTTGCTATTTTCATTGCGTTTGGTAAGGCCCATAAATACACCTAAGGTCTTGTGAAGCTGATCTACTGTTCTTTTCCAGGAGGTACGGTTTTTTTACCGCTTGTCTAGCCAGTGTGAGTATTGTTCGTTACGGTCCTCGCTTTTATTGCGGCTGTGGTATTAATACGTTCCCTTCCAGTAGCCTAACTTGTATTGCAAGGTTTCCTCTTCGGATATGATATTGGTGTGATCTCGGTGCGTCATTCGGTCCCGGTTGAGTTGAGCGTGCGTTGTTCACCTAGTGTCAGGGGATATTGATCATGCCGGACTTCATCCGGCGCTTCGGAGAAGTTAACTCTGATGGGACGTATTACTTGTCTAGTTCGCGGCAAAGTATCATCACATCGCTCTTATCTGCTGGGTGAGTACTTCCTCTTATTACGACGAGGCACTCCGCTGATTAGTTCATCTTGTGTAGGACGTTTGTGTAAGAATCCATCTTCAACAAAGCTGTCAGTCAGATTTTGATCATGAAAATGTCGTTGCAGCGGTGCTTTGGGACAGGCTTTCACGACAGACAGAATGGGTCGCCGTGGGTCTATCCTCATATGGTCAGCTATATTCACCGTGGGGGTGGCCATCCAAACCGCAACCACATACTCCATCGTCCAAATCACTATCGGACGATTCATTGCCGGTTTGGGAGTCGGTGCACTATCAGGTTCGATTCCACTCCTCCTCCCGAGTCTTACCATTACATGCTGATTATTTGTTCGATCCAAAGCAATCGTGCCACTGTACAACGGCGAGACGGCACCCAAGTCTATTCGTGGCATGATGCTCGTGCTCTATCAACTTCAGATCATCTTTGGTATATTCTTGAGTTACATCCTCGATCTTGCGACGCATACGATCGAGGGCTCGGCGTCGTGGCGTGTCCCGGTTGCTTTGCAGATGGTATGGGGGCTGATTCTGCTCTCTGGTATTTTCTTCCTACCGGAATCTCCGTAAGTTCTCCCTGTGGCCCTCTGGTGTATATTTGCTTATGTCGATGCGAATAGTCGTCATCTTTTGGGCATGGGTCGGGAGGACGAAGCCCGTGCTGTAATTGCAGAGCTCAACTCCGTTCCTGCTGACTCTGATGTCGTCGAAGCACACGTCGCTGAGCTCGCTGAAGCTATCAGAGCCGAGAACGAGGGTGGTAAGGCAACCTGGGCCGAGTGCTTCTCGACGCGTAACGCCTTGTGGAAACGTACGGGTAACGGAATGATGCTCCAGTTCATTCAACAGCTCAACGGACAGAACTTCTATTGTACGTGTCAACGACTTTGGAAGTGCTCCCGTTTCCGACTAAGCCAACGAACAGATTACTACGGAGACACTTTCTTCCAGAGTGCGGGAACTCAGTAGGTCTTGGCCGTGTAACAGGTTAAATGGGTCTTTGATCGATTGGGTTGTAGGCTTTCACCATATGTGATCCAAACTATTCTTGGAGCTGTCTCGGTCGCTGGAACGATCCCTGCTTTGATCCTCATCGAAACCTGGGGTCGTCGTCGCGTAAGTCTCCCTCCCCCCTCTTCCGCCCTCCACAACCCTTACCCTTTCCATGCCCAGTCCCTCTTAACAGGTGCCATCTGGGAAGCCGTATGCGCCCTCATCGCTGGACTCGTCGGTCACTACACCCTTGCCCCCGCGGGAACCCCAGCCTCCCAACTCACCTCCCGCAACAAGAGTGGTGGAGACACTCTGATCGCCTTCGCTATCCTTCACGTGTTTGGATTCTCAATGTTTTGGGGACCGACACCGTGGGTGTATCTTGGGGAGAGTTTCCCACTGCGAGTGAGGTCCAAGTGTATTGCATTGGGAAGTGCAACGAGTGAGTCTATCCTTGACGGTTTTGAGAGAGTTTGTTGAACGAAACCAAACACGAAATTGTGTAGATTGGATTTGGAACTTCCTTCTGTCGTTCTTCGCCCCCCGTATTGCAGCAAAGTAAGAGCGCTAGCAGCATTCCCGTTACTCCCTCGCTGATTCCTTTTTCCCCCTTACGCTCACAGAATCGGGCCACTGATCCTGTTGATCTTCTTTGGCATGCTCATGTTTGGTTACGCATACGTATGGCTTGCAATTCCCGAGACTAAGGGGCTCAGTCTTGAAGAGGTGCGCTCCTTCCTCTGCCAGACTCTCATAATACTATGGGCGTCGATCGCTGATCATAATAACGCGTGTCGTAGGTCGATGAGATGTACCGCGCAGGCGTCAAGCCTTGGAACTCGGCGTCGTGGAAGCCGAGTGTGAAACACCAGCACTCGACGGAGATGGAAAACGAGGTGCATGAGAAGGCCGATCAGATGGCGTAGGCACGTAATTAAATAATGATCTCGACGACTTTGGTGTTTTGTTTTGAACGACTCATGTGGATGTCGGTTGCAACCTCACGAAGAGCTGGTCGACGCAATTTTTTTTACCATATTAGTGACGAGACTCATGGAAACCAGGAGACGATCTATAGCAATGAATCATGTACGATTGCTAGCTCTCCCGCTGAGTGTTCACTTTTTAGTTCTTCAAACTATCAGGAGCACGAATGGGTAAGGAATGTTTGCAGAACTCTACACAACCAACTCACCTGGCAATGCACTCGATCTCGAAGAGGACATCCTTTGGGAGTCGTGCGACCTCGACTGCTGAACGGGCAGGCTTGTGGTCCCCAAAGAACTTGGCATAGATACCATTGACGGTAGTGAAGTGGTTCATGTCCTTTAAAAACACCTGTCGTCACGGGAACGGAACAGGATCGGTTGGGCCATCCACGCACGGGTAAGGTTCAAGTTGTCGAAGGGGGAGAGACTCACGGTAGTCTTTACGACGCGACCGACGTCAGACCCGCTCGCTTCGAGGACTGCTTTGAGGTTTGCGAGGGCTTGTTCTGTCTGTGATTCGATACCGCCTGCGACGATTTCCATGGTAGAAGGGACGAGAGGGATACATCCGGAGACGAAGACGAGGTCGCCTGCTTTAATGGCTTGGGAGTATGGTCCGATCGCAGACGGGGCAGCTGTTCCGGGGGAAAGTGGTGAGAGTGAGAGTAGGGGCTGGATGCAGAGGATTGGGATACATACCTTTGGTTGCGACTGGGGAGAGAGAATGGTGGGTGGTTACGGTCGACATCTTCCTGGTGTAGTGGATGTCGGCGAGTGGACGTCGAGTGAGAGTCGCTGTCGTCGAGTAGAGACGCACAGATGACTTTGGCAGTTGCAGAATCGATCTGGCGATGATTCTCGACATCCTACTTGACTTGAAATGAGAGAGACTGGCGACAATGGGGAATATAGAGTTGGCAGCGATGCATCTATATACCTCCCACGTGGGAGGGGGTCTGAACGCACCAGAATATCCCGTATTCGGCTGATTCCCTTCCCTGCGTATGTTGGGCAACATCATGATTGTGCTCTGCGTCGTCAAAATAAAGTGCCCTGCCGCTTCAGCATCACAATCCTTATGCAACACCGTGGACTCAAAGGTTAGGCTGTGGATGATGACCTTAAGAAGTGAGTATGTCATGTATCATAAGTTTTCCAGAATTGGCTCCACAAACCAAGCAATTATTTTATGCTACACGCAAAGCTTTATGTATGCTACCATTGTCCTAAAAATCTAAACTCAACATTACCTTGAGCCCATCAAATGTGAGTGAGACATCCCCCCAAATTCAGTTTGAAGGTGAGGCCGCATGGGGGGTCGGCGAAGGGGTGATCATATGGCTCCCAGTGATAACCGCAGGAAGCGGCATCCGCAATATATTGCTGGGTCCCAACGGTGCACCCGATGTCGGCGGCTCTGGATTCGGACGCTCGGACGGCGTCGATATTGGCGGTTCCTCCTCCTCCTCCAAAGCCTGAGCTTCCGATACCACCTCGTCAGACACATCCGATTCCGAGTCGTCGATCGTGAGTAGTCTCGATTGACGCGATTCGATCGCAGCGACGATCTCTGCAAAATCTTGCTCCCCAGTCCAACTTCCGACGAGTTCAGTGACGTGGTCGTACCCTTTGCCAGCGATGATGTTCGTTTTTAATTTGTGTGCTTCGGTCTTGGAGAGTTCGGTACGTGGGGCTTTGAATTGGCTCACGCAGAACTTTGTGAGCGGCCAGTAGTTATCTAGGTATCTTGACTGTGGAGGTGAAGCACGAGAGGTGAGACAGGCATTGGTCGAGGATGATTGTGCCTACCAGTCGTAGATATGATGGTATTAGTGAGCTTTCTAAATCCCAGAGGGGTTCCGAAGAGAAACATGATGGATTTGACTCTGCCGCCGTTGCGATCATGACGGAGGATGCCCCTGAAAGGTGCGTGTCACTTGGTATACGATACCTGCCTCATTTCAGCACGTACCAGTGAGCTTTTTTATCCGCTTCGCATCATCCCATCCCGTACAGTCTCCATTCTCAACGACTGCAATGTCCACACCCAGTCCTTTCACAAAGTCCACTATCTCCCTCAGTCTCCCCACCAACGCCGCCTCCCGTGGTCTCATATTTCTCGTCCGACAATGCACTGTCAACGCACTCACCCCCGTCCTCACAATCCTCTCCACCAACTTCTTCGTCTCCTCCTGCGTCGGCAACAACCTAATCTTTGCCGACACCGTCAACTCCTTCGGCAACGCCTCCCTCAATGCCGTTAAAATCGCACACAACAAGTCCGGATTCGTGAGTAAGGCAGCACCCATGCCTCCGTGTGTGCTGAATGGCTTGGGACAACCGCAGTTGAGATCGACACCGGATATGTCTTGCATGACAGTTTTGGCGGCTTGTACGGCGAGTTCGGGCGAGGCAGAGCCGATTTGATAGATGAGGTAGGGTTTTTCGATGGGGTGGGTTGTGAATATGGCGCGAGTTTTGCCGTTGTAGGATACGACGCCAGTGACAGCTGTGTAGGTTCGAGCATTGGGGTGTAAACAAAGTTGTGAAGAGCACTTACGGTCAACAACGCGTTCTGCGTGTAGGATTGCTTTGTCTACGACTTCTGGTCCCCACACGAGAGTTGCGCCGTGTTTGAGGGCCATGAGACGGGTTGGAACTGTGATATGGAAATACTCAGGAGATGCAAGGGTTACGAAGACAACACTGTCGTACGAGCACCGGAGCGAACCATTGGGGCGAGGAATACGCCATTCTTGAATGATTCGGGAGTGAGATGGTCGAGTTTGGGTCGTTTAGCTGCTCGTTCACCTTCTGGGGCCGGTGAAGTGGATATTTCGCGACGGGGCATGGTTATCGAGGGTAGCCGGTGGAATGATATGTACAGCGACGGTGGTCTCAAATTCAGATGGGAGAGAGAGCGTCCGAGCATCAAGTTGCTGCTTATAGTTGGTTGAGTACAGTCAGAGGGGGCGGAGATTGCCGAGCAGAACTGAGCTCGCGACTTGCCATCTTGAGAATACGATGAATTGAAATCATGCGCAATAGGTGGACCCTTGAAGGTATGTATCCCAATCCTCTGAATCCAGCCCCTACTCTCGCGCCGCTCCATCCGCTATCGGACCGTGCTCTCAAGCCATCAAAGCAGGCGACCTCGTCATTGTCTCCGGATATCCCTCTCGTCCCTCGCAGGCGGTATCGAATCACAGACCGAACAAGCCCTCGCCGACCTCAAAGCAGTTCTGTATTTCCACGAATGTAATAAAATTGACAGTACAGGCCGCACAGCGTTTCTGGATGGAAACGAACTTTCAGGAGTCAATATGCGTCCGTTCGACGGTTTCTTGTACACAGACCATTCTATTCTCCGAGTCATGACTCCGTACGGAACTGGCCGACAACTCCCAAGAACGTAGATGCAAAAATCTCGGAACTTGCCAGTGAACACGGTTCCGAGGTTTACATACAGACAAGTCCTTCAAAACTCCTACGATCGAGGCAAATGACAAACACGCCATCAAGAATTCTCGAATCCTAGGATATTTGATCCTTTTTGACCCACACACCAAAGCTCGTCAGGAGGCTGCTACAGAACTTTGGAATGTGCGGTAAGGATTGCACGGCGTGGGCAACACTGCCAACTTGAACGTTGTTTGATTGTCATATGTACGTCGGCGTCGAACGAATGGGATCTCGTTACGGTGTACTCATATCTTCCCTAGGAAAGTCATTCCCGAAGATGGGGAAGAATCCGCAAGGGATGGGAGAGTAAGTAAAGGCATTATTATACGGTATCAGATACAAGTTGACTGCGACCACAGCGCTTGCTTTGGTCGTAACAATTTTTTTCCAGGAAAAACCTCATGCCTTCAGAACTCATTTCATGAGATGAATGGGATGAAAGACGAGGTTACATTTCACCTCTCCTGACCGTATCCCCTTCCATCCACTAAATTATTGACACTACATGGTGCCTGTGCGCGAGTTGCGTGGTTTTCTGGGGAAGCTGAGCAAAGTGAAAAGGTCCGTGAATAGATAGATCTTCAGCGGAACTTCCCTGGAATGTACATGACATTTAACTACTTCAAGTTTACTATCCGAATCATGACATCCACCGGTACCAGATCTTTCGGGGCCCAACCTCCCAGCAACTGTTCGATGTGAAGGTCTCCGCGAGTACCCCCGGCCAGTGCCAGAAACCTAGGAGAAAAAAAGATCTATTATACTCCTTCTTTCAAGCGCGACTGGCCAGGAGTGAGATCGATAATATAACTAACTCTACGTATACGCAGCGGACATCTATTCCCAAACACTAACTTAGTAGATCACGGAAATTCGGAGTAAGAGTGGACGTGTGGTGATTGAGTTCACCGATGGATGCGAAAAAAGGGACAAAACGAACGGGAAGGGGATAGCCCTGTGCAGGTTCGAGGCTCGAGGACGAAAGTGGGGGGACGGGGGTAAGGGTAGGCGAAAAGGAAAGAGAAACAAGATAGAATCAGATGTGACACCTTCTCCCAATGTCCGTGTCCGTGGATAGTTAAGAACCGAAACAAGAGTCCATGGGCGCGAGGGTGGAGAAAACGTATCGACCCCATGGAGCGACGGAAATGAAGAGAGTCCACATCCAAAGGTGAATAAAAGTGGCAGTCATTCACATAATGACACAGTCCTTGTTCCCATTCTTTCCGTCAGAACCATCGCCACGCATGACGCCCACGGCGTCTGAGCGGCCTGGAACGGGGTTACCCTTTAAGCGTTGTTGCGCACGTTTATCCCCAAGTTCAGCTGATTTCTTGTAATAGCTCATAGATCTATTTACGAATCGAAAGGGTCAATTGAAGCCACGTAATACTAATAGAGGATCAACACTTACTCCTGAGGATCAGGTGGTGTGCCTATTCCGACCTCGAGGAAGTAGCCGACGGCATACAGGGCCTTTCCGAGCCCTGCATCGGCAGCTTTCTTCGCCCACAAGTACGCTTCTGTATCGGACTGCGGAAGCACCCCCGGTGAACCGACGAGATACCATGCTGTGAGGGCGAAACATGCGTCGCGATGGTTTTGCTGCGCCGCAATGTTCTGTACATGAAAATCAGTACACGATACAGGATGACCGCGGGTCCGATGACTCACATAATAATGTATTGAGAGAGCGGGATCTTGAGGACAACCCAACTTGCCATACTCATAGAACTCCCCTAAACGATATGCCGAGGGTGCGTAACCAAGTTCTGATGCTTGGGCGAGTAGTTCGATGGCGTATTCGGTATCCACGAAGACCACGTTGTAGATGCCTTTTTCATGCAGTAGCGAGAGCTCGTGGAGGGCATGAGGGAACTCTGCGGTGGCATGTTCTGCGGAACGTTTGAGCCACTTGACACCCTCTCTCGGTCGTTTTGCGAGACCGAGTTCGCCGTTGAGTTCGACTATGCCGAGACGGTACATAGCTCCTGGGTGAAGTGCTGCTGCAGCTTTACGGAAGAATTGGAGTGCTTTGGGTGATTCGCGCCTGCAACCCCAACCGTTCTCACAGCACGTTCCTGCACGGTAAGCAGCGTCTGGATGACCATGCTTTGCTGCAAGCACGAAGAGGGGATATGCCCTATCGAAGTCCTGTTTCGCCTTGTAAGTTCCAATACCGTTGGCATAGCAATCTGCCAAAAAGTACTGAGACTCTGGGTGACCACGGTCAGCGAGACGTTTGAGAAGCGCGAGTGCCTCGTGTATGAGGTTGTCTCTCTTTTCGATGGCCTTCTCGATCTCCATGACGTTTCCTAGTGTTGGTTCAGGGATGGGGTACGTCTTTGAAGCATCGATCATGAAGACTGCGAATTCGAATTGAATATCAGGATCTTGGGTTTTCTTTGCATTTGCACGGTAAAGTTCGAGTGTACGGTCATGAGAGAGGAGGGAGGCTTGGTTTCCTGGACGTAGATGGGAATGATCGAGCAAACGACCGTTTGATTGTACAGGTGGTGAAGGTGCCCTTGCGGAATGAGAAGTTGGGATGGGACGGACGGGAGAATGAGATTGGTCGATGTAATGGTGAGATGGTTGAGCGTGTTGTGGACCGTTGACGTAGAAATCGTCTGGTTCTTGATTGTGAAGGTTTGCGGCTATGTCTAGTGCGCCGAGTGGGACGTCGTCTGGATCGTATGATTGGTCTACTGGTTGTTGGAGAGGAGAGTTGGATGTGCGGGGTGGACGTGGACGACGAGGCGATGAGAGATAGTCTTTCTGTGGGGGGAGTGGTGGGTCTGGTGTACCGAACTCTGGGCCGTAGAATGAGCTGGGACGAGACTGGTCGTGGGCGTACATGGCGAGGAGAACGAAGAATGCGGCGGGGCCCGCTGTGGGTGTAGCCCAAGTGTAGCCTCAGGCGTTCGGGTGTACTACTCACAGAGTGTAGGACAAGTCTAGCTAGGTTGAGTCTAGGACAAGGCGAGGCCTCACACGAACCAGCTCACGAGCTTGGTTCACACACCACCTTGACCACCACCAAGATGCAGTCTCTACGGTCTCGTCGACCCTCCGAATCACGGCCAGTGAAACGACAGGCTTCAAAGCTAGCAAAGTCTCCCTCCACCGCGACCAGACAAAATGCGCGAAAATCGACCGTGGACGATAAGATGAAGAAGCGCATGTCGCTCAGATATGCAGAGATATCTTCACCCACAGAGGCCTCCGTGCCTGCAGTGCCGACCGTTCCACTTGGACTGCGACCTGGCGTGGCGAGGGATCCGGATGAAATCGTGAGGGATAGCGCGCAGGTAAAGGAGGACACTCGGGCTGTTGACCAGAGATTGCTTGACAAGGAGGACTTTGACCCGGACGAATGTGAGTCGTACGTAGAAGGACGGGCGGTGTTGCTAATTCTCATCATCAGACCTCAAGGCGAAACTCGCAAACTCTACCGAGGCAGAGCTAAAGTCCCTCCAGTCCTCGTTGCGTTCGTTCAAGGACGACACGGCCGTCGAGCTACAGCGCAATGTCTTCAAAAAGTCAGTACTAACCCTTGCTCGATTCCACGTATCTGACACGCTTGTTGCATGATGTAGCTATGCCGAATTCGTTCTCGTGTCGAAGGAGATTAGCGTACTCGAGAACGAGATGCTTGAACTCAAAGAGAGTCTCCAGGAATGGAAAAGCATGCCTTCTCTCCTCCATATAGACGAGTCCGCATCCATCGCAGGTCAGCCCAATCTCGTTCATTTATTCCTGTCCTCTATCTGATCTGGGACGACACTCAGACCGTCGACGGGCAGCGCGCTCATCTGTTGCTGATCTCCGGATCCTGTACGCTTCGCAAATGCAATCTTTACACGGTCAGATTTCGGGCTCGGCGAAGTTTGCACCTGCAACCCCAGGGAGACACGTTGTTGCTGAGATGGATGGGATCTGGGAATTGAATGCAGCGACCTACAAGGTCGTCAGCGTGGTGAGATTCGTGATCTTGGACGATATAGTGCTGGTGGCTAGGAGAAGGAGAGGTGGTGGTGGTGCGGCTACCACCACGACCGGTAGTAACACTGCTGAATCTGGAGGAAAGCTGACTGCCGAGAGGTGTTGGCCATTGAACGAGATGTTGGTGCTAGACACGAAAGACACTGCCAGTATGTTATCCGTTCCATGTCCTTTCGTTTGCTCAACTCCCATAGATATGACAAATGTCTTCAAAGTCCGTCACAGCAAGGAAACGCATGTATATCGTACGGACGGTCCCTCAGACAAGAAGGTGCTCCTCGCACAGTTCCGCCAAGTCGCGGAGGAGCTTGCAGTTAAGAGACGCAAGGAGCGTGAAGGAGAGCATGAACGTAGGAAGAGTTTATGGGCAGGTGCAGCTGGCACTGGAGATGTATGTCCCTCTTCAATTGCTGATGCATAACCAACTTCTAACACTCGTGAAAAAGCGCGCTTCTGCTGCCTTTGACATTAACAAACTGCCCCCACTCCCCGACTGGATGGCCGAGTTAGCTCGAGCTGCAAATTCCTCATCTCCCGGCCCATCAGATGCCGCGAAGGCGAAAAGTGACAGGGACGCCCGTGCGCTCTCCGAACTCTCCGATGATCTCACTGTTGCCATCGCCCTTCGTGCCTGGCCTCGCGCTGTGAAATTGGCCGAGTCTGCACGAGCTCATCCAAGTCTCTCCCCGCTTATCGCTGCCTTGACCTCCGCTCTGCTTGACGCTCTTGCGCGCCCGAAGAATAGCAAGTTGACGTGCGTAGAGCTCATAGGTCACTTGTTGCGCCTCGGTGCTGTATCAAGGGCTCGCGAGACGTTCCTTGCTGCTAGAGGAGCGGCGATCAAGAATTTTATTCGAGCCATCACTTTCGAAGGACATATTGGGTTATATGTTCATGATTTGGCAGTGGTGGTGTTTACTGCGATCAAGCATACTGCGGATTGGTTCCTCGCTGGATTTGTAGAGCATGAGATGACTTCTGGTGAGATTTAGACGAACTATCTTCAATGTAAAGCAGTGACTCACCGAAATCAGGTTTCATCGAATGGGCGAAGAAGCAAATCGAGTTGTATGCGGAAATGTTCAGGAAACAAGTCTACAGCTCTGATGTGGACCAACAAACCATCAATGAGGCGATCAAGATCACGTATTCACAGAGCAGAAAGGTGTGTCAGCTTCTATGTACCTCACTCGCTTCCACTGACCATTTTTTTCAGCTGCTACAGGAATTTGGCCTCGACTTCCGTTACCTCTTGGATGATCTCCTGATTGAACATCCCAAAATAGTGTCTACGCCTGCTACGGCGAAAATTCCCACCAACCTCGTTATCCCTCCACCTTCCCTTTCCCGAACCAAGTCGACGACCAGCCCATCTGCATCCCCCTCACCTGCCGTATCCCGTATCCGTCGACCTCCTCCCTCTGCACGCGATTCGGATGCTGATAATCCTACGACTCCAGCGAGACATCCTCTTCCGAAAAACGCAGCACCCCCGCCGCCGCGCTCGACGAATAGGCCTGGGAGCGTGACTCCGCGTCCACCGCCGATCGCCATCGCTGGTCGGGAAGGTATGATTTAATTCTTTCGTTTACGGTTTGTGAAGGGGGGACTGGTGATGGTTTTATCTATTCATGCACTTTGTACAATAGCATTGGCGGATACTTTACGCATTCTAATTTGTGAAGCTGATGATGATGGTTTGGTTTGTCGGTCTTTTGATCGATTGTTCAATCGCCCACGGATATCCATAACTTGGCTGAGTGCTGTGATCAGGAGTTATCCATGTCGATCGCAAATGCGGCGAACAGATTATCGACGTAAATGTAGTTGTCACAAATGCAACGTCTGTGTCGAGTTGAATGCAGACGCGCCTCACTCACGCGTGATCTACGCGTTTGCAAGTTGTTACTCACCTCATCACTGCAGGGGACGATGACCACGCCCATTGAACCCAGTCCACAGCGATGGAGTCCCTCGGCGGATCCCACATCCATCGTCGTACCCGGCCTCGATACCAACGCACCCACAAACGACCAGATTGACCAGATCGAACAGTTGATCACCATTAAACTACAGGTGAGCTCACAACTCATAACGTGCCCGTATGCCAGCAACGAATGATCTGGAAAGAACATAGATGCCAATTTCTCAAAGATACAACACCTTATGGCTACCAGGCTGTTGCCTGCCGTGAAACGATATGCGGTTGGAACGGAGCCCGTGCGAGAGGCAGCCAAGGTGCGTGATAGCTGTATGATGATAGGACATTCTTGACGCGTGTCTTCTAACCACGCCTTTCTTACCCAGTTCTGGACCTCGTTCTATGAGCAAGCTGCCCAAGTACACATCCCAACGCTCGACGATGACGATTTCGTGAACGATGAACAGACGCAGCCCTCAGTCGTCCCCTCCGAATCCGAAAGCGCATCCGTCGTCTCACAACCCGAGGACGACATCGACGTGACGCCTTCGCGTACGGCGACCTCGCAAACCAGCATGAAGACCTATGACATGACCGCGTCTGAGAGCTCGTTCATGCCCTCGAACGCGGTCTCATCGACACCTGCGCGTCCTGGACATGCGGGTGATAGGACGGCGGATGAACATCCGTCTTGGAGTTCTTCGTTGGAGTCACCGATGGTTCGTCTCAATCGGGAGCTTCAAAGCTTTGCGAGAGAGACAGAGGAAGAGACTTCTGTTGTGCAGGACGTGTCGAATGTCTCGGACAGCTTCGCGTACGAGGAAGAGAATACGATCCAGCAACCACAGCTGATCACACAAGAAGAGGCAAAGGCCGGAACGGGCCTATCGAGGGTTGGTCGTGAACCTTACAACACGAACGTGCAGCCTTCACTCCCTCGAAGTGCGATGCCAACGCCTCGTGCAACGAGCGGGTATATCTCGCCGCTCAATGTTAAACCAAAGACGCCGATCGCCATTCCTAAACACCTTCAATCCTATCTACCGCCTAAACTCGACCACGAGCCCGTGTTCCCATCTCCTCGTCGTCAGAAATATGAACGGACACCGAGAAAGCCAGCGCCCCCCTCTTCCTCTTCCTTTTCCTCCGCTTCCACCTCCACCTCTAGATCCGTCTCCCGCTCCTCGTTGGTGCTGGATCTCCCTTCTCTCACAAAACATACCTCGGATGCGAACCCCGAGACGAAATTCACAGAATTTAATGACTCTTTCGATGATTCGGTTGATCTTATGCAAGGCATGTCGCCTCCACGGACAATGGCATTTGCGAGGGCGCCAAGGTCTAGCATGGGTCTTGGTCTTTTGCAGCCACTTGGACGCACACCTGGGAGGGATCTGGTACCCTCCCTTGGCAGAACTCCCGGGAAAGAGGCAGCAAACCGTATCCGACGCGATTTGCTTGGAGATATGCAGAGCCAGTTTGGATCTGCGAACACTTCCGCAGCGAACAGGAGGACGCCTGGGTTTGGATATGGTACAGGTGCAGTCAAGGATGACACCATGAGTACAATTCCGACCCCACCTTCGCTTTCGCGGTACACGCGGCACCAGTATCCGTCCTGGGCAGACAGCAATGATACGGATGCCAGCTTGGCGACGATGATGAGGCGTGTTGGGCTTCATGTTCCGGAGTCGAGTTTCAAATCCGGTTCGGTTGCGTCTGCCTCGCACTCACGGTCGGAAATGCGTGGTGACGTTACTGGCGACACGCTTGCCCCTCCTCCGTTGGGGCGGGATGAGCTTCATACGCCTGATCACCAAACAGAAGATGTATTTGATCTTCACCAAGACGAGCAGAGCGCTATTCAGCTTGGCTCGCACCCCCGCCGTATGTCAGACTCGGACTCTGATTCGGACTCTCTCAACGACGAGCCTACCCATCTCGGACAACCCTCCACTGCGTTTCTCATGGCGTCCAATCGCGATCCCGACCCCGATGATTCGTTTGGCTCGTCTAATTCCAACCACTCAAGCGACTCCCTTGGCGCAGATGAACTCGCAGGTGGGGATGGAGCAGCCGTCCACCCCTTTGCTCGTGCGTTGGAAGCAGGGGCTGGAGATGGCTTCGATGACAGTTTCGAATCAGATGGTGGGTTCGATGCGGAACAGCCTGAGGGAGACGAGTCCGTTGTCGAGGAAACCGTGTTCGGTATTCCGCCTGCGCAGCGTGGTGGTGCGCAGAGTGTGAGGGGACAGGGGCAGTTGAGGCTTTTGGGAGAGGATCTGTTGCAGGATACGATTGGGATTGGGGAGCACTTTGCAAAGGTTGGGAGGATCGAGGAGAGTCCCACGCCGTACGGGAGGGGATGATTGTGTCGTAGATGCGCACTTTTTATGCTAATTGACCTCGGATATGATGGGAAGGATTAATGATATCTCGAGCTGGTAAGTACCCTGTGGAACCACGTGATTGGGTGAGCGCTTGAGCGGAAGGAGCTTGGAATACGCGAAGGCGGGAACTACCCCGGACGTTCGATGGATCTACCCAGCTCACCCTCATAGGTCTTTGCAACCATACCGTCGACGTGTAGCTGAAACCAAATCATGATACCCACGAATCGCACTGCAGCACGTTCATTCGGTCGGATACGCGTCCAGGTGGTGACACAAGCTCCGGCAATCACTCGCACGGCAAAGGCAGTCGGGAGAAGTGCACAGGCACGTTGTCTTTCGAGTGGAGGTGGGCTTTTGTCGGGGACGAGTCGTCTGGCGCGGACTATTGGCCCGCCGGTACACAGAGGATTAGCGACCGCTGCTCCTGGTGCGTGGTAGCAGGAGTACTCCAGAGTTTACATCCGTTTTGACGTCAGTTCGTTGGTTAGATACCTCGTCGGGAACCAGGAAACCTCACTTCGACAAGATCCTCATCGCAAACAGGTATGGTTCCATCATACCGCAACGTTCACGCTTACCGACTACCTGGGTGCTCGTCTCAGGGGGGAAATAGCCTGTCGCGTCATTCGAACAGCAAAGAAGCTTGGGATCAAGACCGTAGCTGTATACAGCGAAGCGGATGCCAACTCACTTCACGTGCTCGAAGCGGACGAGGCTTACTGTATCGGCCCAGCTCCTTCGGCGGAGAGCTATGTGAGTGCCTGAACTTCTAAAAGACAAGACCTAGGAGGGTGGTACCAGCTGACCTACCGCGTATTGTTAGCTACGCATGGACAAGATCATCGAAGTGTGTCACAAGAGTGGAGCGCAGGTCGGTTATACCCTACCACACCTCTCTCGTTCTGAGGCGACGTTTTGACCCCGTCTCCTTCACATTGTAGGCTGTTCATCCTGGGTAAGATGATATCCATTTGAAATTTGGACATTTGGTGGAATTGTGAACGTAGGTATGGTTTCCTGAGCGAGAACGCCAAGTTTGCGGAGCGATTGGCGGAAGAAGGCATTGTGTTCATAGGGCCTCCCTCGAGTGCCATTATCTCGATGGGTTCTAAGAGGTCAGTACTAGCAGTTTCATCTCTTTACGATGTCAGGGTTAAGTGTGTGTCTCAGTGAATCTAAGAACATCATGTCCGGTACGTGCAGAGTTCGTGATTACGATACGACACTCCTAATATCCTTGGGTTGTAGCTGCTGGGGTGCCGTGCGTTCCGGGCTACCACGGTACTAACCAAGATCCTCAATTCCTCTTTGCCGAAGCCGAGAAGATTGGTAAGTTGTCAAACGAGGATGCAACACTGGGCTGAGTGACTCTAGGATACCCTGTGTTGATTAAGGCCATTCACGGCGGAGGCGGCAAAGGGATGCGTGCCGTATCAACGTCCCTTGAGTTTATGGATGCCCTCGAATCTGCCAAACGGGAGTCTCTAAAGGCATTTGGTGATGCAGATGTACTCATTGAGAAGTATATCGAACGCCCGAGACATGTGGAAGTGCAGGTATTTGCGGATATGTTGGGCGGCGTTGTCAGTCTTTGGGAGCGAGATTGCTCTGTGCAAAGACGTAACCAAAAGATTATCGAGGAGGTGAGTTCGAAGTTAATTCTGCAGGGGATTGTATCCTGATACGTGTCGACCAGGCGCCCGCTCCTGGTCTTTCCCCTGAACTTCGCGCGGACTTGTCCGAGAAGGCCGTCGCCGCTGCGAGAGCAGTGAATTATGTTGGCGCAGGCACTGTGGAATTCATTTTTGATAACGATACCCAGAAGTTTTACTTCATGGAGATGCAAGTGCCCCCCAACCTGCTTCATGATCTCAGCTGACTGCTAGCCTTAGGAACACGCGATTACAGGTCGAACACCCCGTGACAGAGATGATAACCGGCCTCGATCTCGTGGAATGGCAACTTGAGGTAGTATCATCTACACGTTGATCCGGGCCAACCTGAGATTAACATACATTCTAGGTTGCGGCTGGCAATCCCCTCCCTCTCACTCAGTCCTCCATTCCCCTCGTCGGACACGCCTTCGAAGCACGGATATATGCGGAAAACCCCCGGAACGATTTCCTCCCAGATTCAGGTCGACTCTTGTATCTCTCCACTCCTGCTCCTACACACATTTTTGCTCCTCCATTTCCCCCATACGTTACAGAATCGGCTACGCCTTCACGACGTACACCTGATACATCCACCGCAATAACACCGTCTCTTCGTCTCGAACAAGGTTTTACCGAAGGTGCTCAAATCGGCGTCTTTTATGACCCCATGATAGCTAAGCTTGTGGTTCACGGACGAGACCGAACCGAGGCCCTGAGAATGCTGAGAAGGGGACTGGAAGAGTACAAGGTTGTTGGTGTTTCTACCAACATCGAGTTCCTGAGGAACCTTGCAGGCAATAATGCGTTCATTCAGGGGGATCTTGAGACAGGTTTTATCAAGAAACATCGTTCCGAGCTGCTCCCTCCGATTCCGGATCCTTCTCCTGAACTGCTTGCGCAGGCAGCACTCTACGTGGCTCTCCGAGACCAGAAGACTCCCTCATCGGATCAAACTCCGTGGACATCATTGGGGGGACGACGGTTTGCCGGAGATGTCTATGAACGAATCATCACGATATCAAAGGAGGAAGCCTCCGCTGCACAAATCAATGTCACGATCAAGCCTACCACACCAGGTCGCTTTGACATTGCGGTGCATGGTTCTTCACCAGTGGTTTTCAAGTCAGTCGCTGCACACCTCTCCTCCCCAACGACTCTTGCTGCATTCTCGACAAATACAACAATCGTCTCGCAACCTCCCCTACCTGCTGTTCCTGCGTCAACATCTCCAAGTACCATGGAACGACTTCACCTCTTCTCAGCAGATGGGACAAAGACAACACTTTCTCTGCCTCCCCCTGCTTGGTTGCTATCACTAGGAGGAGACGTTCTGGCTGCTCACAAAGGTGCCCTACGCGCGCCAATGCCAAGCTTGGTCGTTGAAGTCCGAGTGAGTCCGGGACAGCGGGTCGAGAAGGGTCAGGCGGTGGTTGTTCTAGAAAGTATGAAGACGGAGACGGTACTGAGAACTGAGGTAGCGGGTGTTGTCAAGGCCGTGGGATGTGCCAAGGGAGAGATGGTGGAGGAGGGGCGGGAGCTGGTGGATATCGAGGAGGATGCAGCGTAGTGCCCGCGATTTGGGGGTTTTCGAGATTCTTGGGTGTAACACTAAGATTTCCTGTATTTCTTTAATCTGCACTTTAGCCCCTGTTTTGGGGCATTACATAACACTCTTGGAGATCGTAGCAGGTCCCTTCTGCACATCTCGTATGGTCTGTCCCACCGAGTCTTCGTCGGATTTCTATAGCTTGTTGCGGATACCGCGAAATGCATCTACTATTGACATCAAGAGTGCATATCATCGCACTCTCTTACTCCTCCACCCCGACAAACAGCCCCAACTTCGTATAGAAGATTCCGGAGATCGCTCATCGTCCAAGAACGTCGACATCGCGTTAGTGAAGGAAGCGTATACGACGCTTTCCGATCCCACCTCTCGTGCCGCCTACGACGGGTCGTTGAAACGAGCAGCGAACGCCAGATCGCATGGACCGAGACCTGCGCAGGTCGTCTCGCTTGAAGACTTTTCGAGTAGCGGAGGAGGAGAGTCAGAGTCTGCGCAAGAATGGCGATACGGATGTCGGTGTGGTGGGGAGTATAGGATCTCGGAGGACGATTTGGAGAGCGGGAAACATCTCGTTGGCTGTGAGAGCTGCTCTGAGGTGATTTGGGTCGGATATGAGATCGAGGAGGTAGAGGACTAGATGATGGGGCGAGGACGAATGTGAGCGTGAGTGTGAAACGGGATTATTTTTCGTTGCGTTCTGTTGAATGTGCTATTTCACTTTAGGATTGTTCACCACTCGTGTCCTCCATCAAGGCAAGGGACACCCATGACGTCTCTCCCTTGGAGATTTTCGCGGGCGCTGTTTTTGGCTACCTTGTTTCAATGGTTTTGTCTCGCCCTGGAACAGGGTTCAAGTGCGCTTGGGGACCGAGATCCGTTAGCCCTTGGGGCACTAGCAGGCGAGTCTCGGCCTCCTGCACTATTTCGCGACGATCGGGTGATGCTGGACTAAGAGGTAGACCAAAACTGTCGACCTTACAATGTCTGGTAGCAAGTAAACATGAAATAGTTACAACAGTGTACATCCAAATACCCAAACCTGTGGTGAAAAGAGGTTCACGTGGAACCAATCATAATAACAACGGATTTCTTGCGAGATGCTCGAGGACGTCCCTCTCCTGAAACTATCATCAATCAACATCCATCGCATCCGCTTCCAGTTCTGCTCTAGTTCTCGACCAATTCTTGAATAAGGTGTTGCGAAATTCTCGTGCAATTGCTTCTGAGACAGGCCAAGGGACTGCATTCCCAATCTGTCTATGCATCTGGTTTGATTGAGTTATGAAGCTGCTGAACATCGATCGAGAACTTACCGTGACAACACGATCATCTATTGCATGAAAAATGAAGTAGTCGGGGAACCCCTGTGAGCGTGCAAGCTCTCGAACGGTGATGATGCGTTTGTACTGTAATATTTCCACAAGTCGGTTCGAGCACTAAAAAATTGTTGCGAGAATGGCATACGTCTGGGTGTAATACACGACACTGTTTCGCTGTCGGATCCACATTCGTGACGGTCGTTTGGAACCACCCGTCAGCTTGGACACGGCCGTAAAGTCCTGTGTTTGTGATGTTAGATGCGAACAACCATGACATATGTGTAGTGATTGCTTACCGGCCCGAAAGCCTGCTTTGGCAATGGACGATGCAGGGTTCGCAAACAGCCATTCCCAAAGATCGGGTCGGAGATCTATGCAAAGAGATCAATTTGATGGCAAATAAAGTCAAGGACTAAACCTACTCCGATAGTCTGCATCAGCTCCGAGCGGAATCTCGACGACTCTAGAAGGAGAGAGAACTGAATATGATTCACATCCAACCAGGACAACGAGAGCTACCTTTCAACCTTTTTCGCCTCGTAGGTGCGTGTGTAATGTTGAATATCCTGCGTCGGCCGTACGCGACACTTCGCTTGAAATGAAGTACGTGGCGCGTGTTTATATGTGACGTCCGCCCCGGCAATACCACACCAAGCCCGGTTTTGATGGCACTCCTTGATACGCCCTTCCTCCATCTCGCGCCTGCTGAGTTTTCTGCCGGGGTGTTTCCTGTACAGTTGAATAAAACGAATCCCGTCTCAAAAGCGACACTGCAAGGATGTTAAAGTGGCGCACCAATGGAATTCCGGAAGGTCGCCAATCGCGTCACGTACACAAACATAAGGATGTTGTGCGACGCCAGGAATCGATCGGATAGGTTGAAGTGTGATGCCATCCGGGAACTTGATCTCTAGCAAGTCGGGATCAGGGAAATCATGCGTAGGCTGGGGAAGTTCGGGGAGTTCGAGGCCTCGTTTCGCAGCTATGAGGAAGAACCGGACGCGCGTCTGCGGCGTTCCGTAGTGCGCCGCTTGAAGGAGACCACAACGTACTTGATACCTGCGAAAAACTGAGTGTCGTTCCACTGAAACAAAGGATAGATAAACTCACCCCAACTCGAGCAGTGTCGCCACAACAAATTTTAGCCCGCCCATCGGAATTCCGCCCTTGACTGCGTGCTTCCCCGACTGGCGTGCGCGAAGGTTGAACTGTAGGAATCCTCGCACGTTCTCAAATATACAGTACGGGGGTTTCAAAAAATCGACGAATGAAAGGGTAGTCAGGATGAGGTTACTCTTCTTGTCGTTGGCCCTCTGGAACATGTTTAACGAAGAGTGGGGCTGACTAACGGGAGATCAATATATGCGGGGAAAACTGAAAATAAAACTGAATCTTACCAAGGAAACCCTGCAACGATACAATCTATGTCTCCAGGTTTCAGCGGTGGGGGCAACGCACGACCCTCGATGGATTTGAGGGGGTCGGGTCTTTTGCCTTCGTGCGTCAAGATCGCGTGTTGGAGGACCAGGTTGGCACATTGGTTATACACTTTGACCTCCGGAGCATTCAACCTGGCGAACTCGTTCGAGACAACTCGAAATGCACGAGATATCGTCACTTACTGTATGGTCTTTGCCGCGCTCGGGGAAATTTCGACAGCGTGCGTTAATTTGAAACAGCCCAGTGCTTCCATGGCTAGCCCAAATGCGCCTGTCCCTCCGAAAGGGTCAAAGACCCGCAGGGGTTCTTCCTCGGCTAGGAACGTGTTCATCTTCTCGAAGTCTTTGAGATTTTCTCCCATGCAATCACCGCAGACGGGAAGCTCCATTAAATCCATCCTGTGCCTTTCTCTCCACTCTTTGACGACGAGTGAAGGGAAATGATATATGACGTAGAAGTGGCGGGGGGACATTGCCTTCCATGCGGCTAATTGAGGCAGAGAGTAGCCAACCACAACATAACATTTCCCGATCAAAAAATCAATGGGAAATGCCATCTCGTCGTCTGTACAAAACAGATGTTTCTTCACGGCGGTCGTTAAGTAACAACTCGGATTCGAAATCGCTAAACCTACCTCGTCCTTCATCACTCCTTCCGGTCGGCACCCCAGTCTGTCGACGCGTCCCAAGAGCTGTACGATAACCTCGGTATCATTGTGACCGGGACCGTGATCGAACCCCTTGATACGGCCAATGTGGCATGGACCCTCGTCTGCTTTGAAGAAAACATAGTCGTGGATGTGGTAGTCGGATTTATGCCATCGTACACCGCGAGGAATTCTCGCGACCTGGGTGTCTTCATCGAATTGGGCCGCGATCTCGCACGCGGGACAATTGTGCGGCGGCGGTTCCCTCTCAGTGTCGGTTATTGCTTCCATGTCGATATCTTGAAACGTTCCGTAAAAGTCATCCCACATATACCTGAAATCGGCGGTCAGAGCGACGCGGCTATATTCGAACTGCCACTTACCTGTAAAAGAAGTGGAGAGGCTGAACGGCCGCGAGAGATTCGCCGGGCTTGATGTAGTGCGCCTTAACAACGCCAATGATCAGGTCCATGCGAAGCTCGTCGCATTGGTCGATAAGAAAGAGTTCCTGTGGGTCGCCCAGCTGTTGGAGGTACGTTTTTGAACTGTGCTGGAACCATTGGACATGTACAGTCTCGTGTTCTCCATTGATATTGATGAGCTTCGCGAACCTGCGGGCAAAGTCACAAGAAGGCCTGATAGTATGGAAGCGACACTCACCAGAAGTAATCGGCGAGAGTGTCAGAAGGTTTGACATCATCGGGGTCCGAAATGTCAACAGTCCCGGCCACGAACACGATGGTGTCCCCGACCTAGCGGTGGTCCTCAGCTAACGGGAGAGTATTCTGATTTCGATCCTCGCTCACCTGATATTTCACTTCATCGATCATGATGTATTTCAACCAGTGCGACCGCCCAATACGCTGCCCAAGCGCGGGCCTCAGCTGAATCCGTCTGGCTGTGGACTCTCGTTGAACAAACCCTTTGACCCTGAGGGTAAGTTCGTCGGCTAGTAACTCAGGCTCTGGCGGTGTGCGGGGGCCAACGACCCTGAGTTTTTCTCTGAAAAGTGGGATAGCCAACTTCGCGATGCCTGGCGTGACATGTGTTGTATTCTGTTTCTTCAAAACGGCCAAGTCGAGGTTCCCTGAATAGCCAATGAATTCCAGTCTTTCGTCTTGTCTGACCTTGGCGGGTTTAGGCCGTCGTATTAACACGGGCGCTATTCGAGAGAGAAGGTAGCTGATGACAGGGGTCACCCTGAGTGGATCTGCGCTTGGAACATCATCTAACGTCTCGCGTAGTTTCGGTGCCTAGTCTAATGGTCAGTGGTGGGTCGTACAGATAGCATACACTCACAGCGTCCCAAAGCTCACGTTCGGTCAGCTTCTCGCCGAGCACCTCGATCTCCACGATCTCCTTCACAAACACGTAGAACTCTTTCTCGGGATCGTGTGCAGCGGATGATATCACAAGCTTCAATATCGTCTGATGCTTGGAAAACGGACGGAATGATCTACGATATTTCTTGGAAGGGATGGAGAGCTCGTAAATCGCATGCTCGGATTCAACATAGAATGGCCTTCAAGTCGTCCTGTTAGTTTTACACCTCGTTATCGCCAAATTTATACGAGCTACGCACACATCCGCGAGTTGGTAGTTCGTGTAATACCGCAGAATCCTTGGAATAACGATGTACTGTGGTTCCTCGTCCTCGCCGAGGTCATCCTCCTGACCTTCGTCTTCATCGTTTGCGTACCTCGGGAGCACGAAACCAGCGCCTTGCAGTCGATAATCTTGATTCTCTTGGTCGTCGAGAATATCGAGCGAAACGAGGTTATTGTCGTGACGAGCGTCGAAGAAGGCAAAATGAGAAAGAACGCGAACGGGTTTCCTACCATCGTCCAGTTCTTCTTCGCCGAAAACCAGCATATTGGCAGTCTCGAGAATTTCATAAGGTCTTGGTTCATATTTCCGTGCTGGTAAGTATTAGGGGGAGATGTTTTAGACATGAGGCGCGTTCGAGATGGAATTGCTCTCTTACGGGACTTTGAAATCGCATCAAGATTACGGCGTTTAGAGCCCTGGCGGAATGAAACGATGCTTTAGTACTTGTTGTCAAGCAGAACTTGTGTAAACGCGCACCCTGAGGTCTACATCAGCAGCACCATCACGACTGCGTTTACGGCCAGTGTCGGACGGACCAGCTGATTCAGAGTCTTCTACTTGAGATTCTCCCGGGAAAGAGACGTCCCATGCACTGGGTCGTCCTGCTCTGCGAGGAGGCATGGCGGTCAGCGTGTTACTGCAGTGCCACACGTCTGATTGAGTGAATAGCTCATTGTCGCGGCTTGTATCGAGTAATACTAAGATGGGTATACCAAAGACATTCTTCTTTGGGTCCATAAAATGAGAGGAGTCCGCAGATTTACAACTCTATGGTAGCCTACAACTACAGAATCCAGATGGATGTGGCCTGCTACGTAGAAGTAAAACCGGTACAGTGGAAGGCTGGAATTCGACTTTCGCGAGTATAGAAAGACGGGATAGAGATCGATGTCTACTAGGTAAGGATAGCGGAGACAGAAGGAAATGTAACGAAAACTCAAGAGTTGTACCATACTTGACCAAGAACTACGTTTGCATGTCGAAGTGTCAGCATTGAATCAAAAGAGGGATGCTCCAAACTAACAGATTCAAAGATATGGCCCCGAATCCGAACCAAGCGAAGACCTCGAGATGATGAACCGTGGTTCAACATCACTTGTCCGGGCCAGCATTCGCATCAGGACCTGCCAGCGCCCCCTCTGGAACAACAGAAGCGGTGTCACCGACCTGGTGGAAATCTGATGAAGTGGGATAATGTTGTTACACAACGGATCACTTTATGACACAAGCCTGAGGGCTGACCTAGAATCTCGCTGTACATCATGACTTTCCAGGTATCCACGGGAAGGTCGGCATCGTTAAAGCTCCAATCAAACTGTTCTCCCGCGACAGGCTCGTCTGTTGGATCATGATATGGTGCAACATATTCATGGGCAAGTGATGAAGTAGCATCTATGCGTTTCCGCGGGTCGAACACAAGCATCCTCTCCAAAAGATCCAAAGCTAGCGAGCGGGTATGAGTACGGAGGCTGAAAAGAACGTGCGAACATCGACAAACTGACCATCCTTATCGTTGGTTCGCAGCTTTTGGCTGAAGGGTACGCGCTCGCGCTTAGGCAGGCTCTGTACGAATCTTAGGGTCTGAGCGGCGATACATGACGAGACGTGTGAGAAACAGATAATCGAGATAGCAGAGATGACCCACGTTCTCGCTTGCAATTGTTTCAATGACATCATCTGGAGGCGTGCCTAGTAGCTCCGTGATAATGGAGAATTGGTTGACATCTACAAAACAATGCTACCTCAGCGATGGAAGGCGGGCGCAGAAAAGTACGCACGGTCCTTTCCAGGAAACAAGGGCTTTCCTTCCAACATCTCCGCAAAGATACATCCAGTACTCCAGATGTCAACGGCCACGTCGTACTTTTGCCATGTCAACATGATTTCTGGAGCACGATAATATCTCGTCGAAACATATCCAGTCATTTGCGGATCTTGAATACGTGCCAGGCCGAAGTCACATATCTATAGCGGAGAAACGTGGTCAGACAAACGTGGCACTACGCATATACTAAACAACCAACCTTCAAATCGCAATTCTCATTAACGAGAATATTACTAGGTTTCTGAAGATCGAATTGAGAGGACCATCCAGAAAGTTGATCAAACATGTCGGACACACCAAATCACGATGTACGACGCCGGCAGAGTGCACGTATTTCAGACCGCGCTGTTGCTTTTGAGTGAGATGAAAATACCAAGAGAAAGACTGCGCACAAGAATCTGGTATAAAAAGTACTGGATAAATTGCTTCTCCAACGGACGCGAAGTGAGGAGACGATGCAAATCCGTTCCGAGGAGCTCTGTGACAAAATACCTAATATAGCGCCATCAATCATTGTTCTCCAGTGCAAGCGAGAAGATGGGATAAATGCTCACAAATCTTCCAGAGGTGATATGAAGACGTCGCTTAGGCTGATGATCTATGAACCGATCCACGTGTTTTTATCAGAATGAAGAACGAGGTCCTAGAGACTCTTGAAGGAACGCACGTTCTCGTGTTGGATGTGCTTCAGTAGTTTGAGTTCACGATACGTTCGTTTGCTGAGGACGGGTGTGCTGAAGGGTTTCATTATCTTCTTGATCGCGACGGAGGAGGCTGTTAGCTGGTCTTTGGCAGAACTGGATATGTATGAGAAGCGAATTGCGGGCAAGGGGAACGGCAGCTTCGTACCAGACAAGACCGAAAGCACCTGGTAGCGGGTCAGTTGGTTGCAAGAACTATGATCGAGCGATCAGACACACCCATCCCGACAGGTTGTAGGTCGACATAACGCGTGGTGACCTTGAGGTTCGATGTATCGTCAATGCATGCAGGGTTCATGATACTAAGGACGCACTTCGAACGATGTCCCAAATATGCTGAGCTTGACGAAGGACATTGTTCACTTATTGTGGGTTCGGTTCGACAACGAACCAGTCAGAGAAAAGTGATCGAGAGTGTGGGGTGATGGTAGGCAATGAGGCTCTGAGTGAGACTCTGATATATCAATCGCGAATAGGTAACCCTTGGCTAACCCTTCCGCCCAGATTTCCTCAGCGTGTCTGAGGTCCCAATGCGATTTGGCCCCATACAGAGTCAACCGAAGGTCATTTAGCTATCAGATCTCCTTCATTCACCATTCTACTTGGATGTAGTTCATGTCTGTCAGAGCCTGTCACAGTGCCAGAGCCATGAGGAACATGTCGGTCAAGATGATTAGGTCAGCCGAGGCGAGTCGTCGTCGAGAGGCTTCGGTCTCCATCGGGTCTGCAGTTTGACTTGAAGTTGCCGCCCACCCAGTCGTTTCTCAGGCTCAAGCGACTCTGCCTCTCTTTGTACTTGACCCTCAACTCCTTACAGAGTCTCTAGCAATGTCCTTCATTCGTGCTGCAACCATGGCCCGTTCCGCGGTAGGTTTGTCGCCCATTTCACTCGGACACTCATCGAACCATAATCTACAGGCTAGGACTGCCAGGTACTATTCGACCGAGGCACCTGCTGCCAAAACCAGCCGTATCCCCAGTTTCAACAACCTCTTCGCCATGTGGTGCATTGGAATGGCTGGTTGGGGTTACAAATCTTACTCCGACAGCCAAGCAGAGGCTGCGGAGAAAGAGAAGACCGCCCAGGCAAAGAAGGTTTTGACCAGTCCTCTTGACCCTCAGAACTTTGTCGATATCAAACTCAAGAGAATTGAGTCTTACAACCACAACACCTCCAAGTAAGCGTTACATACATATTCCCCTGCGACTCGGAGAGTCACGGGTCGCAACGATAGGTTTGTCTTCGAACTAGGCGAGGGCAAAGCTTCTCTTCTTCCGGTAACCTCATGCGTGTACCTCAAAGCGGAGGATTTCAAGGATGCCAACGGAAAGCCGATGCTCCGTCCCTACACTCCCATCTCTCCTTCGGATTTGGAGGGAGAACTCACCTTCATCATCAAAAAGTATGAGACCGGAAATGTCTCAAAGTATATACACTCTTTGAAACCTGGTGATACCCTCGCAGTCAAGGGTCCTCTCCCTAAATGGCCCTACAAGAGTGATTATCCTCTGTTTGACTGCACGAATGCGGGCTGAAGTCTATGCAGTGAACGAGTTGGATGAGGTTGGCCTCATTGGCGGAGGTAGCGGCATGTAAGTTGCGAGGGAAGTTAGCTTCACCTCGCCTTCTAACTGTACCGTCAAGCGCGCCTCTCTACCAGGTCTTGCAACATGCATTGGCGGACAAAACCAACAAGACCAAGTTCAAGTTGATCTTCGCAAACGTGACCGAAGCGGATATTCTCCTTCGCGAGGAGTTCGATGCGATGAAGAACAAATACCCCAACAACTTTGATGTTGTCTATGTGCTAGACAAACCTCCTGCAAACTGGAACGGTAATCTGATATTCTCTTGGCCTTTGGACCGACTCCTATAGTTCTCCTTTCATTCCAGGGCCCAGCGGGTACGTTACTGCAGATCTGATCAAACAACACGTTGCCCCTCCTTCTCTCGGGGACAAAGTCAAAGTTTTCGTCTGTGGTGAGTGACCTAGCTGCATGAGGATTAGGAACCGAGCTCACGTGAACGATAGGCCCGCCACCGCAAATGGTTTCCCTTGCTGGCAAGAAGGATGGCCCTTACAAACAAGGCGAGCTGACTGGTGTCCTCAAGGAGCTCGGATACACTGCGGACCAAGTTCGTTCTTTGCTCGGGTTGTGCGACGTTTGCTCATGCAGTGAATTTTCAGGTCTACAAGTTCTAAACAGTACATACCCTTTGTTACTTGAACGAATACGCCTCATGTAGATTACATAATCTACCTCCTCATGTATAGGACTGACGCGTAACTCGCAATCTACTTTGCATACTGACGAACTCTGGAATCTTATCTGCTCACCAACATCATCCACCAAACCATCGACTTGGATGGTACATACTTGCTCGACGCTCGACCCTTTGCTTGCGATCAACAACTGTACTTCCATCCCAGACCTTGTTGATACCACCCAGCTCCAGCTCGGCGCGACATCTTCAAGTTACCGAGTACACTATGGACAACACCGATACCAAGTCATCTGTTCGTCGCCTACCAACACCACCCCAGCCCACCTCATCCGTAAGTGCCTCTAAGGCGCCAGGCGTCGTGTCGACCACCAGCTTTTATGCATCCGGGGACTCCAAGCCGCCACCACTACCTTCACGCAAAAACATCGGTTCATCTTACGCCAAAGTCGCCCAACCAAATGACCCACCACCCGAGTACAATCCCTTGGACGCAGGTCCTTTCCGCGAGCCACAGCTCGTGGAGGACGCCCCCATCACCAACGATTCCCTTCCGGCCCTATTATCAACCGATCACACTCCCAGCAATGCATGGGGTACAGCGGACAGTAGTTGGACAGGAACTCATCCAACCTGGGAGCCTTCTAGTGATGCGTGGAATACAGAAGTGACGCCTTGGGATAGTGCAGGTCCTTGGCTGCAATATGGCGGGTCTTCGAAAGGTCCAAACATCGATGGCCGGGACAAGTACGAGGAAGAACACTGGTGGGACGCCTCTATTCGCGAAAATCACAAACGCCCTGGTCCAGGAGTACTTCCACCTGTACTTGCGGACCTCCTCCATAATCCTGATCACTCCTTATTCTCGGTGAGCGTCGACCCACCAGATATCAAGCCCACCCCACCTGCCTCTCAAGAGGGTGGCGAGGATGCACCACCGTTCCAGCCGCCTTCCGTGGACGCCCTTAGATACTCCATACCACATCCGAACGCATACTATTGCAGGAAGCACAACGGATGGCTTCTTCTACAATGGAAGTCTTCAACTATGTTACCCCCTTTGGCAAAGTCGTTCGTCCCCGATCCAGAAACTCCATTTCCAGACCTTGTACGCCGCAAACGCACAACCTCGTGTGTTGGGGAGGGAGAGCAACCTTTAATTCAAGCAAACCTGACCCATCACTTCCATCGTTATGAAAAGGCGGTAGATGCTCTCAAACTCGATCCTGCTTATCGTCGCTCGGAATGGGAAATATCTGAGCAGAAGAAACAAAAGCGGCGGAAAGTCACCTCGCTCAACCTGGACACAGATTCGACCACGGAAGACTCGCCCGAGGAGGCCGGGGACTTGTTAGACCTCTATGTTTGCTGTCAATGCTCGGTGTACTGCATTGTTTCGGATGTCATTCCTGGTGTTATACCCGTCAAGTTCCTCGAGGAGTTTATACGAGAGAGATGGGATAACCCGGCTCCCGGTCGCAGCCGAGAAGAGTCCGTTGTTTCAGGACTGGAAACCTTCCTTGTGTACGTTCAATCTTTAATGCTGCATAGGAAGACACTCATGGCATGTAGTATCATTGAGAACAAATTGTGGCGGGGGGAGAATCGATGCATAACAATTTCGCGACCAGTATTCCAACGAAAGCTTGGGTGGACACCTGCAGTGTGAGGTTCAATCCGGTTGTCATCAAGTCTGCTCATGCGATCCGACATTGCAGTCGCACTATCTTTGAACAGTTGGGCTTCGTCATTGCTGAGACGGTGACAACGTCGGGTGTCCGGGACACCTCGATTACACCTCCCAGCACTGATCCTACCACTCCGGAGGGTCAGGAAGCTCATAGAAAGCTTCTACGTTTTTGGGTAGAGACGGGAGCCTGGTTGCTCGACTACCAACGCCGATACAGTAGGTGCTATCTAACCCTCACGAGTATGCTCTTAATTCTCTCATAGGCAACGCGTTGAAACAGTATACCTGCGCAAAGCCCTGGGTTAAATTGACTTCCGTCCGAGAGATGTATCAGATGGGTATTGGGGCACATCCTGATCAAAGTATGTTTCATCGTACTTAGCTTCTTTGATTCCCTGGTTTCTTAGCGAGCGCTAGTCCCAAGGCTATCAAAGATGCATTCCTTCCTCGAGTATCCGCCTGTCCTGGATGCTCTCCGGGACTTGGGCATGACTCCTACTACATATTCACCTGGTAAGTCGATATATATGCTAGATATAATCTGTACTAAATTGGGCAATGTTCCAGAGTTCTTGGCATTCTCGTATCTCGCACAGTGTAGATGTGATCCTAGTCGGACAACACCATATTTCTCTCGACTTTTTGCCATCATCCAGACCATGCAAGAACACGGCGGTGAAATCCCACCCCAGGAACTACAAGAGCTGGTTATCGAGGAGCGTTCCAGAAATCGATACACGGATGAGGATCGCGACAGTGCTATCGGGATTCTTGGTTTCGGGAGGGACAACATACTCCGGGTGGATTACGATGATGATGTCGACGAGCAGTTCATTGTGAGCGCGTGGAAAGACTGTTTGAAGAGGGCTTGGAGGGATCCAGTCAGTGGTGGACAGCGACTGACGGATGCGAACGATGCGTTTAGGATACTGGCAGAGTCACGAGGGAGCGCGACCCTCCGGAAGGTATGGGAGGAAGGCTCGAGGAACGTGATGGACTCGAATCGGGCGTACACTGTCCTGGAAGTCAGTCCGGATATGGACGATGAATCGTTGATGACCGTGTTGATGTTGCGGGTATGTGTTTTAGCTGTTCGTCGGTTGATCTGCTCACATTGCTTCATAGATTGCGGACCAACCTCACCTGGCTGACCGGATGAGGGATGCCTTGGCGATAGTTGCAGAAGCCAGGAATAGCAGTCGGATCCGGGCGTTCTTGGAGACTGGGCAAGATCGTGAGTGTTTGCTGTGCTTGATACGGGAAAGACATCTCAAATCGTGATTTAGCTGGAGAGAATGTCATAGTAACACGGCGGGATCTTCCAAGAGGTCTCAACCAGCTGGGCAATACCTGTTACTTGAACTCGCTCTTGCAGTACTTTTACACTATCAAAGACCTTCGAGATGCCATCACAAACACCGGTGTCAAGACGCTGGAAGATGAAAAGTACTCGGATGATGATCTCAAGCGACACCGTGTTGGTGGTAGGTTGATCACAAGGAGGGAGATTGTGCGATCAAAGAAGTGTAGGTGTCTTGGTGCCTTTACAAGGACGTCATACTGAGAGTTTGGTTAGTTGTTAACCAGTTGGCGGGTTTGTTCCGGGAGCTTGAGCACTCCAAGGACGCTGCTGTGACGCCAACGATGGATCTCGCTAAGCTTGCACTCGTAACCTCCCGAGACGAAGAAGACGAAGAAGCCGAAAGCAGAGCAACCGACTCTTCCAACGACACCGATGCCACCCTCGTCGACGATTCTCAATCTCCTGGACGTCTCGCCACCGCCGATTCTGCCGACTCTGTCCTCGGAAAACGTGCACGAGATGACATGGCGATGGCGATGGATGTTGATGAAGACCCGGCACTCAAGTCACCCGTTTCTGATTCGGAAAAGAACGGGTACGTGATGGTCTCAAATCCGTCTTCGCCACGGAGATCCAAGTCCCCTCGTCTTGACCCGGCGAGCAGTTCAAGTTCATCGTCCAAATCTATCTCGAAAGAGGCGACGAAGACACCTTCTGGACAGTCTGGGGACGAGGAAACCGTTAAGAAGCCAACTGTGCCTCAGAGGAAGGTGACGTCTGATTCCCAGATGCTATTCGGTAAGTTTCTGGCGGAGTCGTTGAGAGATGTGGTCTTATTGCTTTGATTCCGCTAGGCAAACAGCATGATGTTTCCGAGTGCATGGACAACTGCATGTTCCAGATTGAGATTGCCTTGCTCAATTTCAACGGTTTGAGTGAATTGCAAGAGAAGGGGAGTATGGTGAAAAGGTTTGTTTACATGCTGGCTGAGTGGATACTATCTAAAAGTTTCTTGTCAGGCTCTTCTACGGCAAGCTAAGACAACGCCTCACTCCAGATCAGCGCAAATCTCGGACTTCAGTGACGGAGAAATTAGACCTGTTCTCGCATCTGCCCGTGAACGTCGCTGACAATGATAGCGCCTTCGACATATACGACGGTCTAAGTGGATACTTTGATGACACGGTCGATTATGAGGGAGGGAAGGCAAGAATGGAGGTTTCGCTGGTCGACCTTCCTCCATTGCTGCAGATCCAGTTACAGGTGCGCGGGTCGTTTTCATGGTTCCCGGTTGTGCACGGTTTTTAATATGTCGCAGCGAGTGCAATTCGACCGAAAAACACTGCAACCATACAAATCCCAAGCATACGTCAGGTTTGGTGAAACCATATACATGGATCGTTTCCTTGATTCGGCAGATCCGAAGAAGAAGGCAAAGTCTAGACGTATACAGACCACGCTGAATGCTCGGAGGGAGCGCCTACACTTACTGACCGAAAACGAGGTCTGTGTGCATCATTCGCAAGCAATTCCACGTGGGACTCATGGGACCTATATCACTCTAGCATGCTCCATTCGGTACCTCCCTTGAGAACACCTTCAATTTCCTGACCAAGCAAGAAACTGTTGCACTTCCCCAACTAGACGACGAACTTGTGGCACAGCTGAACAACGAACAGGAAACCCTCAAGACCGAAATTGAAGTGCTTCGTGCTGACATGGTGAAGCTCAAGGAGGAGTTGGAGGAGATATGGAAGGACGACACCGCTTATCCTTATGAACTCACTTCGGTCTTCATTCACCGAGGCAGCTCGGCATCTTTCGGACACTATTTTTTCTATTCTCGACACCTACCCGACAAGCCAGACGACTGGTTCAAGTACAATGACTCTCGTGTCACCGAAGCAGACAAGAAAGATGTGCTCAAGGATACCACTGGAGACAATGCGAACCCGTATCTGGTGTGTAATCACTATTCTCCCCGAAAAAAGGGTGGTCCACTGACTATGATTGCAGTTGGTGTTCGCTCGCAAGGGCTCGGACGTCGTACAGACAGTGAGGCGATCCGACGATGAACTTCTTGAGGCGTCGGAATCGTGATATACATCTGATATCCTCTGGATGTAATTCCTACCTGCGTTCATGTGCATACACATTCGTAATAACTGGACTGTATATTCTGGGTATAATCATGCTCTATCTTCCTGGTATGCAGCGTCCATGGCTGCTAGGTACAGGCAAGGCCAAACGCTGAGAGAGATCAGGTTTGAGCATGGTGGGAGAGGTTATACCGAACTGACCTCAGGATTCAGACTCCTTCGGGGGTGGACTCTTGGACTGCGTCTCGGAGGGTGATCCGGCTGTATCACCTTCCTGTGAATTATCATTATCATTCGGCTCGAGATTGTCCAACAAGTCGTCCAGCCTGCCCAGAATCCCATTCAGCTTGGTCTCAACCTCGCCTGCCATTGTATCAGCGCTATCCAAGCGTCCCAAAAGCTCCGATAGTTCTGAGTCGTCCGAGGGTAGTTGGCCGCTCTCCGAGTCTGCAATCACAGAACGCAAGAGGTCGATATTCGCATTTAGATCTACTGGTCCTCCATCGAGTTGACTATTCAGGGCGGATTCGTCGACGGGGTCATTCATGTAGCGGTTGAGATCGTCAAAGGACATGGTCAAAGCAGAACTTGAAACTAGATGCAACAATATTTTCGTCGGTCTTCAAGTCAGTGACTCTCTCGAAGATAATTCGCGGAGAACAAAAACCAATCCATCGCACGGCATCTCGGCATCAATCCCTGTCACGCTCCCACTTCGATGACCTCGCAAACCGAATGCGTTCAGCGATTGCTCAAGTCATTCCCTACGCGACCGTTTGAGCAGAAAGTACTTGACGAGAAAGTTGAACAAGACGTTCGTAAATTTCAGAACCAGTCTTCGCAGGAGAACGTACGGAGTCGGTGGGAGTTTGTATTGAAGAATGAAGTCTTCGCGTTGGCGGTACGTCCATCCGTCTCATATATTGGTTTGAGATGGCGCACGGCAACTGAGCGTTACTTTCAGGCAGCAGAAGGAACGGCGCTGAAGGAGAATAGCGCTGAATACTATGATGGCCTGCAAGACCGATTAGACCTCGTCCTCACGTTCACTGAACAAGGCAAGGTTCGCGAACTTTTCGCACTGGACATTCAAATTTAACGTGAAACCGCAGATGCTTGTGAAGTGGCATTCCCGTTCACAGTCCTCCAAGATTTGCTGGAGACCCAGACGATCGCCTCATGTTCTCATATCTTCTCCTGGATAGAGATGCAAGCTTCCCGCCTCACTAAAGGTATGGTCCCACAAAAGGGCAAGGCACTCGTACTCCTTCGAACTCTGAACGACCTACTCCGACGGCTATCGAAAACGGGCTCGACGACGATGTTTTGCGGGCGAATATTAACGTTTCTAAGTGGCGTGTTCCCGTTGGGCGAGAGAAGTGGTGTCAACCTGCGTGGCGAGTATGGACCAGTGTGGGAGGGAGCTGTGGAACTCGAGCAGGGCGACGTCGAGATGAAAGATGAACCAGGGAAGCAGGCTGTCAGCGTTGACAAGATGGATGTCGATGAGGGGCAGGTGCAGGACGAGGCGAGGAAGCCTTCGAAAGTCGAGAAAGAGGGTGCGCCTCAGTTTACCTCTGATGATCCTTCTTGAACTTATGTTCGTCTTGGCGAAGATTTCTACAGAACGTTTTGGTCGCTGCAACTTCCGTTCTCGCGGCCACCTATATTCGCCACACCAAATGTATTCGACGATTTCAAGCAGGCAGTGGATAAGGTTCTCCCGGCCATCAAGGAAGCTACCACGAAGGAGCGCGCCATGATGGGAAATAGATCGTCTGCTGGTCAATCTGGTCCGCTGAAACGCAAACGGGAGGTCGAACCCGGGGAGGAGACTAACCGCAGTGATTATTTCTTTGCAAAATTCCTCACGAATCCCGACCTCTTGAGCCTCGAGGTTTGTGCATTTTTTTACTCAAATCAGTCACACTACCCATGTTGCTTTGTCTAGATTGCGGATACGCACTTCCGACGCCAAGCATTGTTCCAGCTGCTCATTCTCTTGAACCACCTGTTATCGTTCACGAAAGCGGCAAAAGCAGCATGGGCCACTCCTCGTAACCGGTCGCTACAGATGGACTTCACCCTGGAGCCCGCTGATACTCAGTGGGTTCAAGATACCATCGTCAAAGCGACTGCAGAATTGCGTTCCACGATGCCCAATGGGCCGGCATTTGCGGACACAGTCAGCGTCATCCTTGACAGAGAGAACAACTGGGTGAAGTGGAAGAATGACTTGTGTGCACCGTTTGACAGAGAGCCATGGAGTGCGGAGGTAAACGGGAAGAAAGTTGGGCTCTTCGAAGCAACGAAAGAGTTGCGGGCGAAGAGGAGGGAGGAACCCGAAGAGTGGCAGTGGAGTCTTGGTTCTCAACCATTGACAGAGATTTGGGAGATGGGATACAGAGACCTCGGTGACCTTCAAAATCCTTTCCAGTTAAGCTGTTTGCAAATCGCGCTTACATGCCACGTTATTGACTTCGTTATTCTAGGGCGGGAGACGTCAAAGACTTCGTGAAGAAGATCAAGCAAGAAGACACCCGCATCGACATGCGAAAGAAGACGCTTGCGAAGAGTGCAGAACGGATAGCACAAGCTCGGGTCAAGGCTCTCGCAGCCCAAGCTCCACCAGCAGGGGATACGACTTCCCAGGACGCGATGGCTGTGGAGCCTGTAAAGGTGGAAACTCCCCCGACTGCTCCACAACCAGTCCATCCGTCACTTCCTCCCAAACCGGGCACAACCGTACCTGCAAGGCTTCCTGGGACGGAAGCTCCTCCAAGTGCTGCAGCTGTCGCGACCCCGCGACCTCCCACACCAGCAGCTCCTGCCCCTGCTCCAGTACCCGCCCCCGCCCCCACACCCGCCTCACCTAATGACGAACAAACATTGAAGCTCGAGGAGGTAAGAGTTTAATACTCGCTGTCCCTCCTGATTGTCTGACGCTTTCTAGAACAAACAACGATGGTCATGGCTTGCATTGCGAACTGCACGAGATCAACACCTTCAACATTTCGGCAAGATCGGAACTGGTGACGTTCTTCTCCTCGCACAGGAGATCGACGCAGAGAAAGAACGGGAACGCGAGAGGGAGAAAGAGAAGGCGCCGAAGAGTGGGGAGACCTCAACCAACGCTGGTACATCGGGAGGCGAGTCGACGTTAGTGACGACGGAGGTGGAGGATAAAAAGGAAGAGACTGTGGTGGATGCCACGAGCAATGCGGGTGCTTCGCAAGATACACAGGACGTGGAGGGGGATGTAAAGATGGAGGATCGGTGATCGGGACACGCTGGATCGCATCCACGACTTGCATCTGGATTTGGGCGTACGGGTTGTTGGCACCTGTGATTTACCCCTACTTTTCATCTGGCAATTTCGCCATGAGATTCGGGTCCGGGATGATGAGAGATGGGCAAGGACGAGTTGGCGTCTAGTTAGCGCCTCGGATTGGCATGTTCATTTGATATTCATAGATGATCTGATCGTCCGAGTTTGCGTCCGCGATAATTACACTGCTTGACCTACAAAGTTGCAACGGTTGCAATTCGACTACCTGTTTCAAATCCGAGCAATCATGTCTACTGAGAATGGCCTCCGAGTACGTCAATTTCCCTGGGTACGAACCGCACTCATGATCTTTGTTGCAGCGCGTCTTGATCACTGGCGGAGCTGGTTATATCGGTAAGCATTTTTTCAAGAATCTGACCTCCAACCTGTGTATCCAAACCTCATTCTCGCCCATTTTCAATAGGCTCTCATGTCATCTTCAGCTTGCAGCAAACGAGAAGATATAAAGTGATCTCGATCGACAACCACCACAACTCATTGCCCGGTGCTCTAGTTCGGGTCGCACAAATCGCTCGTGATGCACTTCCCGAGAACCCTACAGAAGCAGACAAGGAAAGCGCAGAGATAGACACCGTCCAGGCCGATTTGACGAATCTTGAACAAGTCAGAGCTGTCTTTGAGAAATATGGGAAAGGTGGAATTTGGGGAGTCATCCACATCGCAGTGCGTACTAGGCATGTTCGCGTGAGATGCGCAGTCTGCTAATTCGCTTCAGGCTTACAAGGCAGTCGGTGAATCGGTCGAGATTCCTTTGACGTACTACGCCAACAACGTCTCTGCGACCGTGTCACTCCTCCAGATTATGTCTGAGTATGACTGTACACGCATTGTCTATTCGTCGTCTGCGACTGTGTATGGGACACCACCTACGATTCCTATCCCTGAGACGACGCGTTTGAAGGCGGACAGTCCTTATGGCAGGAGCAAGGTGATGTCGGAGACGATCGTCGACGATCTGTGCCACGGTACGTTTAGTCATCGTGTATTGATATCGCGTCGTGTTTACGCCGCCGTGAAGCTGAACCACGGCGCTGGCGTGCCATCTCGCTTCGTTACTTCAAGTGAGAGCACATTACCACCATCCCGAGAACATTCAGTCACTAACTGCGCTCTAGCCCCGCCGGTGCTCACCCTTCTGGGTTGATGGGGGAAGACCCCCTTGGTCGTCCCGGTAACCTTTTGCCTCTCCTGGCCCAGATGGCCATCGGGCGAGTGAAGGAATCAACTCTCAAGGTGTTCGGAAACGATTATCCTACACCGTAAGTCGGGTCCGAGCAAGCTTTGACTGATGCTAACCAAATACAGCGACGGCACCTGTGTCCGTGACTACATCCATGTGCTCGACTTGGCATCTGGACACTTGCTCGCCCTCGATGCCCTCGCACCCGAGTCCAAGGTTTTCGATAACTGCCCTGATGAGGCTCGTTACAAGGCGTATAACCTTGGCAAGGGTCGTGGGATGAGCGTGCTCCAGATCGTTGAAGCCATGAGGAAGGCGACCGGATTCGACTACAAATACGAAACCATCGGAAGGCGGTGTGTACAAAATTGTTGACTATTGTCTGATCGTGCAGCTGAAAATGTTCGATGGCAGACGCGGAGATGTCCCCGATCTGACCGCCGATCCAACGCTCGCCGAGAAGGAGTTGGGATTCAAGGCACCTCAGACGTTAGAAGTCATGTGCAGGGATCTTTGGAACTGGCAGTCTAAAAATCCCCAGGGGTATGGAACAGGGCAATAACGAAAGGAAGGATAACTACGTGTACCTAATGGACTTGTAATATAGACGAGATCTGACTCGAGATAGGGACCAACAATCACCTAAACCAACTTGTTTCATTCTCCCACCTGACACCATACATCATTAACTTACATAAGCAGGGCTGGCTCTCTCTAAGATTGCAATCTCACAGTTAACCGTATAGTCCATTCGCATCTCTGATCTGCCGCCTTTTACACAATGGTTTGTGTGTTTAAATATGACAGCGAACATCATGCACTGAAGGTACCATTGGACAGTCCTCATCCGCCTGGGAAGTTCGTATGTCAAACTCGAGGGGTATTCGTTACTTCTTCAACCTGGATACCAACGAATCGACTTGGGAGGCCCCATCCTCATTGACCCCGGAGGAAATAGACAAACTTCCTGGCGCTGAGCATCTCAAGAAAGAGTGCCCGGAGCAGGTCAGGGCGAGCCATCTGCTGATCAAACACAAGGACAGTCGACGCCCCTCGAGTTGGAAAGATGTATGCAACTGTCTGTGCGAGATCCCCTGACGATATCATATTCACGACCGGCCTTTTTTGTCGTAGAAAACGATAACTCGATCCAAGGACGAAGCGATCGTCATCTTGCGCAAGCACCAAGCAGAGATCAAGGACGCTTCGCAAAAGCACGACCAGTTTGGTGAACTCGCGAAAATACATTCGGATTGTTCATCGCACGACAAGGGTGGCGATCTCGGTATGTTCGCTCGCGGTCAAATGCAGAAACCGTTCGAGGAGGCAGCGTTCGCACTCAAAGTGGGAGAGATCAGCGACATTGTCAGTACCGATAGTGGCGTTCATATCATCATGAGAACGGCGTAGAGCAGGGGGTGGGTTTCTCGGAGCGGACGGTTGGGGGGGGGGGATGTTTGAGAGAGCAGATACATAATTTTTGTACGATTGGTCACTAATGACCTGCAGGTGAAACAGTGGTGGAACTTGGAACGACGGGTTTCAGATGTGATGACCTCACTATTAATATACGATTTACCCCTTGTTTACCCACTGGATCCTGCTTGTCAGCGTAGGTCAGGGCAAGGTCAGGTCTTGCCTGGCACCAGGCAACAGCCTGCGCAAAGGTACACACAAGACAAAGTTCGAGATCGTTGGCGTTCTCAGGGTGTTCACTTTCCTGGTCTAGATTCCCCAAAGATTCCCAGCTCATTCTAACCGAGCCGCACGTGCTCTGCAGTGTGTCCAAGTTCCTTTCTCAGGGACTTCCAACGCCGTCGACTTGTGGGCTGAAAGCAGGCTGAGCGTCGCCCCCTTCAGTTTTAGACCACTCTAAGCTTTGGATTTATCCTCCCAACCTCGGTACCGCGGTACCTATGGAACAAGAGGCACTTGCCACGCTACCGGCAATCCTGCTACCGGTAATCCTTCTTCTGGCACCAATTGCCTATCTGGTGCTCTCCAATAGACATCCACCTGGTAAGTGCGAACGAATTCATTACGCCCTTCACCGAAACGCCTACATGGAAAGGGGTGCATGAGGGTGCATGGCAAGGCCTTGTTACCGTCAGGTGATGACGGTGACATTAAATGGTCCAGGCCCAATCAGGCCCAATCACCCTCCGTCGGTGTAGGGCACGGCGGATAGCTTGTATTAAAATGACATCGATCTATCTAATATCTATCTCAACGTAGGAGGACAAGATCGGTCTCCGACCTCGGATGCAGCCAGTGCCTCGGTAATGGACTATTCCAAGTTCGACACGTCAAATATCAGGGTGACAAAGATCCTCGTCCATCCTATCAAGGTATTGCACAGTTTGTTCGTTCTTGCGCGCCTAGCTCACGAATTCATCAGAGTGGCAAAGGCACGCCAGTGCAAGAAGCGAGATACACCCCAGAAGGCCTCGAGGTGCGTTGTAATGACAGGATATCCATCGAATCGGTTCATGTGTTGTTATCAGAATGACCGCAAGTGGTGTATCATCAGGGCGGATAATCACCTCACAGTGACCGCCCGAGATGTTGGGAAGGTGAGCCGTTTTAGTCGCTTGTTTTAGGAAGCGGAAGGTTCGCCAACCGGTTCCTAGAACGTCTGGTTCGAGATTATGTGGCCTCGTGGTCTCCTGACTGATATCGTCGTTGGCTTGTCTAGATTGTGTTAATACATCCCCGTATCGTCGCAAATCCTTCAGACCCAGAAGGCGGCCATCTTGAAGTCAGTTTCCCAGAAGACTCGGGCTGCGAGACGTTTTACGTTCCTCTAAATCCTGTGGAAAACACGTTCCAGAAATGGCAGAGGCAAGCAAATTCACATCGTTGTCTTCATTCACCAGTCTTGTTGAACGCGGTGATTGCAGCGTGGATATTGAGCTCTGGGAGCAGAAGGATGTCGAAGGGTATATCTGTGAGACTTCCACAGGCCGATCGCCCTCGACGATTCTCTCGGAGTATATTGGGTACCCTGTTCACCTGGTGGTGAAAGGACCGCGTGTCCGGATGTGTCAGCCTACCCTCAGATTTCCCAAGTTAGATGCGCCCTCTTATTTCCAGGATGGGTATCCACTGTTATTGCTGTCCGAGGAAAGCGTGGAAGCCGTCCAGGAACGAATCAGAGATATGGTGGGGATCCAGGGGGTGGACGCCAAATGGGGCAAGGAAGAATTAACTGTCGAGAGGTACTGGGCCCAAGATCTCCCCGAAGACGGACGTTTACTAAACTGCATTATGCCATGTTCATAGATTCAGGCCAAATATAGTCTTCAGAGGGGCCGGTGCACCCTTCGTCGAAGATGTGATCACGGAGCTCAGCCTCACTTCTCACAAGGAAGCCGAAGATTCGACGGCAATCATTCGGCTTGTATCCAAGTGTGCTCGGTGCTTGGTGCGGATTATTCTTGTTTTTGAATAATTTTGGCTGGGTGCTGATGGCCGCATCTGTGATGGGGATGATTCTCACAGTTGCCAAATGTCGACCCGGTTACAGGTGTTCGCGATAACGCGGTCCCGTACAAGGTTATTATGAAGTTCCGTCGGGGATTGGACCCCGAACGTGCTAGCATTCCATGTGTAGGGTGCAACGGTGTTCTTACAGGGGAAGGTGTTGTGAAAGTGGGCGATTGGGTACGCGTACGGAGCATGGGTTTTGTTTGAGCTTGAGATGGGTAACATACTGTAACATACGAGTCCGTGTCGGCACGGCAAGGACGATTCCTGCAGAGTCTGAATGGTGGACGTTCGCAGTCTTCAACTAAGTGGCGCGTGAAGCCGGCAAGAAAGCTCCGCACAAGGAGTGAAGCCACAAGCACCCACTGACATGCTGAGCTGCGCACGGTGTGATCATCTGACATTCTTTTGCTGTCATGCTGATCTGTTGATCCTCGTTGGATCAACATGTTTTCTGCAGCTGGTTTGCTGAACATGCGTGAGACACTGTGAAACATCGTTGGGGTTGCCTTGATCTCCAAGTATAGCAGACAAGATTGCCAAGGGAATGACTCTTGGGTTAAATGGTTCTGGCGGACAGACTGATGGTGGAGAAATGGTCCGAACAGACTGGAGAAATGGCTCACATGCGGAAGAATCGATCAGAAAAGAGTCCGTCGATGTACAGTACGTGGGGTGACATACGCTATTAGAGTGAACCAAGTATGTCGAGCTGCACAAAAAAAAAAAAAGAAAAAAAAAAAGAACAGGTGCAGTGCCTTGGGATGAGCCACGCGATCGTCCATGACCGTGTTTAGTCGAGTAGCAGCCGGCTGAACGGAACCTGTGTAGGAGAACGGAATCCATGTCCACAACCAACTCCTCATCCCGTCCCAATATCAATTCCCCATTTCCATAGCATCATCAACGTCGCCGGAATCGACAAGAGCTCATCACACGAGCTCTAAACGATGGCGATTGGAAAATGGATATCCTTCTCTCACCAACAATCCGCCGCCGCAGACACACCGCTCACAAAACCACTCCCAATACCCTCTGACGGAAAACGTTTTGGTCTAGAAAACGTATGTCCATCTCTGACTTTCTCCGTTCTTCTTTCTGATCGTCAATCCTCGTAGTTTGGCAACACCTGGTGTGCCGGTTGTTCCTTCCCACCGCTCACCATCACTGACATGCTCTTTCTCCAAGCTACGCCAATTCCGTACTTCAGGCCCTCTACTTCTGCCCTCCATTTCGCGAGCTCCTCATTCAACATACCGATCCCTACGCATCTCTGCAGCAGGCCCTCACTTCTCACTTTGGTCCGACAGACACACCTACATCACCAGGTACTGCCGCCCGCCGCAAACCAGAACGAAAGTCAACTCAGGATTCGTCACCAAATGCTGTCGCACATCCACCGACACCACCCGTCACTTCCTCACCACGGACTCTCTTCTCTGCCCTCCGTTCGTTGTATATCCATATATCACAGAACCCAGCGGACAAGGGCACCGTCGCGCCTCGAGTATTCATAGAAAAGCTCAGAGAGTTGAATGAGGCGTTCAGAAATACCATGCACCAGGACGCTCACGAGTTTCTCAATTATCTATTAAACCGGATCGTGGAAGAGATCGAAGAAGAGAAGAAGCATCGGCTGCCTTCTGGAGATGATTGTACGTCCATCGTCCGTTGGTCTTCGACCGGTCTTCTTATTTAGTTTTCACGCAGTACCCCGCTCGGTGAAATCCTCTTCTACCGCTTCACATCCTCCCCAGATGACCGCAAGTACATCAACCGCCAGCATGCCGTCGCCAGGCGCGACCTTCATTCATCAAATATTCGAAGGCACATTAACTAGCGAAACTCGATGTCTCACATGCGAGAACGTGCGTTTCATCTGTTCATCGTGGCTTATCCTTCTAACTTCTCTACCTAGGTTTCCTCCCGCGACGAATCGTTCCTTGATCTGTCGATAGATATCGAGCAAAATTCCAGTCTGTCAGCTTGTCTTCGACAGTTCAGTGCGAGTGAGATGCTTTGCCAGACAGAAAAGTTCTTCTGCGATGCATGTTGCGACTTGCAGGAGGCCGAGAGAAGGTTTGTTCCTGAAACGTAGAGCTTCCGCCAGCGATTGCTCACATTTCTGACCCAGAATGAAAATCAAGCGACTACCAAACGTCCTTGCTCTGCATCTCAAGCGGTTCAAATACCAGGAAGACGTGCAGAAATACATCAAACTCGCCTACCGTGTTGCTTTTCCCTTTGAACTCCGGTTGTTCAACACCGTGGACGATATACCAAATCCAGATCGACTTTACGAACTTTTCGCCATCGTAGTGCATATTGGGAAGTGAGTGGTCACCTGTCCTCCCGTCATTTAATGTTTACTGACATATCGGTCAGCGGCCCGAACCATGGACACTATGTCAGCATTATCAAGACTATGGGTGGATGGGTGATCTTCGATGATGAAACCGTGGACTCTATCAAGGAGTGCGACATTCCAAAGTATTTTGGGGAATCGAATTCAGGTTCTGCCTACGTGCTGTACTACCAGGCCGTCGACATCGACCTCGTCAGCCTCGGCCTCCGCCCACCCACTCCTGATCCGGTAGCACAAGCACAAACTGCGCCGCAGTCTGAACCATCGCCACCGCAATGGCAACCGACGGATTCGCCAGCATCAACAACACCGCCGATTCCACCGTTACCTCCTGGGCTCAATGATGACCTGATAAGCTCCGCCCATGTGCCTGACGCTATCCCACAACCGGTCGCTCCTCCGATACCAATACAATCATCCCCCCAGCATTCCGAGAAGTCTCCGCGGAAGATGCCTTCACAATTCCTGAAGGTTGGCATTGGGCGTCCAACTACGAGCCAAGGGTTCACGCGCAAGGATGCTTCACTACGAACGTCTCAGACGATCGCGGATGACGAAAAGTTTAATTCCGTCTCCAACAAGCCCAGTTTACCACCGATAGCGATTTTCCCGAAGGAGGAGCTTACTTCCCCGGAAAACTCCTTACCTTTTGTCGTTCATGGCAAAGAAAAGGAGTCCGAGAGCACGATGATAAGTTGGCTACGGCGAAAATCATTCAGAAGCGGGAAGCCACGACCGCCTTCGGTGACAAATGGAGAGAGACCACCATTGCCTCTAGATCTCGTCGCAGGATCGCCGGGATCGCCGGTGCAACAGCAGTCCACCAGTACATCGTCAAATAGCTCGAAAGACTCCCGCCGTCTCGTCGAGCCTGCATCTTCGGTTCATTCTTCTCCTCCTCGCCCCGCCAAACCCCCTCCGCTATCTCGACCGTCAGATGAACGACCACCGCAAGAGAAAGGTCATAAACAATCGTCCGTTCCTGCAGCTTATAGTACCGCACCCACATCCCCGTCTTCCGACCGACGTTCACAACCGAGACCGTTACCCATGATACCCGCCTCCCCACAAACTCCCAAGGTTGAATCCACACCCCCACCCTTATCATATTCAAGAACGAGCACAGATTATGATCTCACTCAACGACGGCATGGCATCAAGGATTTCCATCCCCCCGCATTTCTGAGGACATCGGGTCGTCCTGCGACCTCCGCGGGTACACCCAGTGCCAAGGTCCTCCCTCCACCACCTCCACCTCCACCGCCATTAGCTGCTCTACTAGCGCCCAGCCCCGAGAAGACGACAATTAAGCCCAACGCCCGGAGCGAAACTCCTCCAGGACGACCAAAGTCAGCTCACGCATCCTACAGCCTAGGCATCATATCACCCATATTTCCAACGTCACCACCCCTGAGTCCATCAGGCTTGGGCGCGGGCGTGAAACGGGCCAAGAGGAAACTCAGTCTGACCGCCCCGATACTCGGGTTTGGGAAGCGCGACAAGGACAAGCAGAAGCAGAAAGACAAGATTGGCGATCGGTCGTCGTCACATAGCAATCCTTCGCCCTCACCGACGCCACATGCTTAGTTTCGCCTACGCTGGATGATGGGACTTCACCTCCTGGGCCTCTCCTGCATTTACCCCCACCTGACGTTGCGAGTAGATATAGCTCTTGTTGATCATCTTTATTCCCTTTCGCTTTCCATGCTCGACCTTGGATGCTCATTCCCTGTTTGGTTTCGCTCATATATTCCCTCCGTCTATTTTTTTTCCTTGCTGCTCTCTTTCTCTAACGCCAATGCAACGATATTTCTCCATTTTTTAGATACATACATACCTCAGAGAAACATGTAATGTACTTTGCTCACGATGTTGTAAGAAAAACGTCAGCATCGATAACCGTAAGGTCGAATTGTCGGACATGCGCCCACTTTGATCAACTCATGAACTTCACTGGTGGCCGTTGAACGTTACTTAACCTCGATCTGCGCGCTCCATTGGATGACATAAGACCCCGATCACCCGTAATATAGTCCCGTCTGGCATCTTCATTTGCCCTTGCCATCATCGCACGTCGCTCGGTTGATTTATCTTTTGGCTCTCAGCGATGTATTGCGAGCGCTGTGACAGATACTTCAACTTCCGGTCTTCGTACGACCAGCACATCGCAGACTCACCAAGACATTACCTCTGTGAGGACTGCGACAAGGACTTTGAGACATGGGAGGGTCGTCGACAGCATTACATCCAGAGTCCGCGTCACCACTACTGTCGTTCTTGCAACACCTTATTCGCGAGTCGTACTGATCTCATCGATCATTGCAACGACGCACACTACTGGTGTGCCCCATGTGACAAGTTCTTTCAGAACGACTTTGGGTTGCAGGAGCACGACAGACAGGTTCATCGATCTCATCTCTACTGTGCTCCGTGCCAGCGTTTTTTCGACTCTGAGAGTCATTTGCGTGCAGTAAGTGTTTCCCTTTTTTTCATGTTGGACGACGAGGCAACTGATGGTCATTTATCTCAGCACCTGAACTCTAGTATTCATCAACCAAAGAATGTCCGTTGTCCATTCCGCGGTTGCACGCTGGCCTTTGTCAGCAAATCCGCATTGATCTTCCACCTTGAGTCTGGCTCCTGCAAGTCCGGTATTGATCGTCCCACGATCAACCGCTTTATCCAGGAAGCAGATCGACACCATGTCATCACTGATCCCTCGCGACTCATTACTCCTGGTGAAACCCCAGGGTATATCGCCACCGGACGGTCGTGGAATCGTGATATCAACGCCTACGAATGTGTTCTTTGCCATCGCGCGTTCCGGTCACTTCCCGATCTCAACCGCCACCTGGCGAGCCCACGGCACCAGGACAGGATCTATAGGTGCCCCCTCTCCACCTGCCACACAACTTTCAGCACTCTCAGCGCCTTGTGTCAGCACGTTGAAAGCGAGAGATGTGGCGTATTTAGGTTCAGAGCCGTCCAACAGGCGATGGATGATTTGCTCAGTGGTGTTGGGCGCTTGACCCTGAATTAGTCAAGGTGAGAGAGTTTTTCTCCCCAAACCCAAGTGTCGGAAGGAAGAGTCGCCTCTGGCCTTGGTTTGATCGACGCTGAATCTTGTTCGTCTCTACCAGAGTATCAATGTATAGCAACAAAGGATTAATCGACTGGATCGATTATCTATACCTACTTCCCTGAATCCTTCTCTTCCCCTTGATAGCTTTCGTGTCTCGTGCACCTTTTGGGCTGCTCTTTGATCACCTGACCCTACCCTGCAGTTTTCTGTTATTTTCGTCCATGTGTATTCGTGCACCTTATGGCAACAATTCCCCGGTATCGCGAACAGGAGCTTGCTTCATAAGGTTTCGAAGTGTGAGAGACTTGTTGATCTTGTCAGTACCTCTGGCTCGATATTTCATTGGTTCGCGGCGAAGCATATTTCAAGGCAAAGCGGGAGAAAGAGAAGGGGTGAGAGAGAGAACGAGAGATGACGATGGTTGGTCGTCGCGGGTGGTTGACAGTCGGGTGGGTTTGGATTCCATGCGAGTGCCGTTCTCGAGGGTAGCTCGCAGAATACAGATACTGTCCGTGGAGATAATATGTCTGAGCAATTCGCTGCAACTGAAAACATAAAGTTTTAGATAATAAATCTACATGTCCGAGAAAGAGAGCTACAGCGATGAGAGATGGATTGAGCTATTAACCGACGAGAGCGTAGCTATGAGAGCAAGAGGAGCAAAACAATGAAAGCAGACAACGCAATACGACAGCAGGATAGTTAGGATAGCAGCGATAACGATAAAGAAAAAGGAAGCCTCATTTGTTGGATACATGTACCGTTCACAAGTCATCCATCCGTGCATCGGCAAGCGGGAGAGGTCGACGTTGTCCGCTGGGCCCTAGAAGGAAAGATGAGACGACAGCTTGCTTTCAGCGGATCGGGGCGTATATACCTTGTAACGGCGCCTTGGCGAAATCGATGATATGGAGATGCGTATCGTTCGGTTTAACGTAGAAGACACGCCCAGTACCTTCGTCATATGCGATGGCCTTCACCCCCTCCCGCAAGCTCTCCCTCAGGTCCCGACACATCTCGAATTGACACAACACATCCTCCCGCCAATGGATAGGTGCACGCATGATGCCCTTCATGAGATCATCTTTGGCCTTGACGTACGGAATCGACCCTTC